>JAMKCH010020696.1:0-21158 GCA_023653785.1 Ophioderma brevispina | reverse complement strand
GGGCACTGAACACGCAAATGCCCTCCAACAACTCAAAGGAGCACTCTCAAGTGATACAAGTGCGTGGGATTGTTTTTACCCAATCAGACCACAGAAGTTGGTAGAGGCAAGCCCAGTGGCCTTGGTGCCATTCTATACAGGGGGACCAAATAGGACATCGACGAAAAAAATATAGCGCTACAGCCAAAAGCGAACGTGACGCGATGCAAATAGCATGGTCCGTAGAAAGATTCCATCTGTAGATACGGTAGACCGTTCAACAGTCATGAGCGACCACGAACCGTTAATTCCAATTTCGCAAAACCGAACTCCAATCCTTCTAGTCGCATCCAGCGATGGCTTCTCAAACTGCATCTTACGAAGCGAAGAAACCTTTCGAACCTAACACCAACAGACGATTATCTATCGCTCCTCTAAACTGGCTTGATAGCTCATCGGTAAAGAAGGAGTCGCTACAGTCTACGAGGGGACGGTTTGAATCCGGCCAAGCGCACTTTTGTTTTCAACACTATCGTGCCTGGCCATCTCTAGGGAAAGATTAATAACTATATACATCTTAACCGATAGGTTGTACAATTCCAAGCAGGAAAAGAAAATCATATGGGCGCGGACAACCTACATTTGAACAAACACAAACTCAAAACGTGCAAGATGCTTGGTGCACTTCGTAGCCAATAATGCAATCCAAAGCGATGTCGATAGATGAAATTAGAAGAAACTTTGAAAAATACAGCTCTTCAAGCAGTGATAACGTGCTACAATAACAACCAATGGCATACCATAATCAACAAACATAGATCCTGTGGAACATCAGATAGGGGAAATAACAGTCACGGAATACAACATTGTCCTTCGTGGGAACAGAATCGTTTCCTCCCGGATTCATTGCAAGATCGAGCTATCGGCATTGGCTCATATGGCCTCAAGGAATTGTAAAAACCTAAGGCAACGAATACGAACCAAGACGTGATTCCAAAATAGATGAACAAAGTGGAGAAGAAGTCAAACGAGTCTTAGCTTGCCCAGCAGGGTGCAAAGACAATTCGCGTGAAACCGCTCGTCATGTCAGAAATGCCAGATACCAAATGGCAGAAAGTCAGTACAGATGTGTGTGGACCATATCCCTCAGGCCACTACTTGCTTGTTGTTTATGATGAATTCTCACGGTTCCAGCCGTCAAAATTCTGACATCCACTTCAGACAGAGCAGTTATCCTATTGCGACAAAATATTTGCAGACTATGGAATTCCGCATAATTCTTAAAAACTGATAATGTGTCCATTCCAAGCAACGAATTACGGCTTTTCGCCGAAATCTTGGTTTGAAATCCGAGTGGACACTTTATGGCCAGAGGCCAACGGTGAGGTTGAGCGTTTTATGCGGGTGGATAAAACCGCGCGGCACAAATCGAAGGCAAATCCTGGCGTCACTCTGGTCTTTTCTTCGAAACTCGTGCGACACCACACGCATCAAATGGACAAGTGCCTGCTTCAGTTTTACAGGCCGTGACCTGAAGACACAATGACCCCAACTACAAGTCCAACGTGATGACGAGACGCAAATGACAAGACACTTCGTCAGAAAGTCTCCCAAGCCAAACACAAGATGAAACGATATTCTGACAAAGCTCGTTATACATCCAACTCGTCTTTCTGTGGGGAGATAGGTCTTGGGAAGGGGCAAAAATCAACCTCCTTATGAACTTCGCCCATACACAATCGTCCGCATGAGAGATCTACAAATCACAGCAGAAAACAAGTTCCGTAGAGTAACGCGACAATCATCCTTTTACAAGAAGTCCAGAAAGGAGATTCGCGACAACACGCACTAGTAGGCGAGGACATTGGCGCAAGACATTGAAATTGAAAATGAGAACGCGCCCCTCCCACATCGTTATTGCAAGACAGACGTCCTCCTGCGTACCTCGCTAACTATGAAACATAAACCACACAGAGGGGAAAGGTCTTGTGGATCTCGCATTAAATGGACTTGTTTAATACATGTAGTCTGACTCACAGCCTACATCAAGCTAATAAAAGAGGAAGATGAATCTTTCTTACACTTTTCACATATAATACAGTACATTTCAAACACCGTTCTAGGTCACTGTTAACACTGAACCGGCAACTGGGAGATGACCTTGATCCAGGGACCGAACAATCTCAAATTGGCAGACTAGATCGGAGATAAATTAAAGAGAAGGGCCAAAGTTATCAACAAGAATCGGCGTGTATGTTATTCTAGCCAGCGGTTTTATTCTGCGATATACCTTTGTCATGGCTGACCAAATCCAACCCCGAACCAAATACAGGTTCTATGTCCATTCATCAGTAGCTCTGGGTACCACGGGTGCAGCGCATCATTCGCGTCTCCGACAGTCATCTTCGCCGTACAAACTCAAGTTCGTCGGGAGTCAGCGAAACCTCTACGGATCCCGCGTTACACTGCTGCCTCAATGCTGGGTTGGTTTCTCCAATCCAACGTGGCACGCAGACAACGCTGTGCTATTACGCCGCAATGCTGGAGTGTGTGTATATTTACTGAATAAATTTCTGATATGACGAAGCGGCTTTGGGCACGCGCGTAGTTTTCGCGAGTTCCAAGTCATTCTGCTCAAGAGTACCGAGAGACCAATAGACCAATTCACAGCTGTTCGCATACTCCTAGGCAATGTTGGGGCGGTGTGTTGTTTCGGGAGTTCAGGTAGTTCAGCATCAACATGTTCCTTTCCCAAAGCTGCTAGTGGAGCGGTCTTGCGGGCCCAGAGTGGGAGGATTTAATTTATTTCGGTCACATACCTCAAATCGGTGCAGGGCGGCACACCACAAAAACTCCCAAGAAAAAAAAAAAAACACATGTAATCTCTTTCAACTCTTGCTACGAAACAAAAGTGTGCTTTTCCATTTTTGGAACTTCCTCAAATGATTTCGTAACGAAAATTGACCCCTGAGTGCTTTTCGTGAATTTCCTGTGGATGGTAAACTACATCTATGTGTTTATTCAATCGAATGATTCTGAATTTGAGCGATATTAGTTCAAAGTTCAAATTGATCTCATTTTATTTCTGACTCTTTAACCTTTAGTTACATATAGTATACTAACGTTGGTTCATTTGCTCGAACACATGTACCATTGCTCCAGGTCGCTTTTGACACGATGCCTCTTCAGCAGTGGAGCTAACATCACACTCAGGATGAGCACTAAATCGTGCAGTGTCTACCAAAGCCTGGCTGAGAGTACCGGACAGGGATGAGTTTTTTCGAGAAATGCCCAATCATCGACTCACCCTACATGTACCACTGATAACAAAACGCCCAAGAAGGTGTTTTATGCAGCGTTAACCAATGCAGAGAGTGGACATCGCTTCCATAATGCAGAAACAACACTATAATATAGTAACATATTAAGGTTATGACGAGTTTGGGTTTATTCCATTTGCAACTGAACGGAGCCACCCTTGTGGCGGCGGAAGATTTAGGTAAAGTTTTGCACAGGGAAGAATTGATTTCAACTGTATAACACTTAATAAATAACAACATTTGAGTTCAACACCCCTAAATTTGTGGAAGACTTCATTTTTTTCTATATGTTAATGGAATAATGGAATACCCGTAAGGTAAACTGTCTTTGATCTCTTCTGTGGACATATGAAACGGAAATTCTACCTACACCTTCATACTTTTGCTTCCAAATTCAATTTTTTAAATTGATTTCAACATCTAGTACTGACAAAGATAGTGCAATATTTGAAAACCATTTCTTTGGTTTGGATGTTTATTTTGGTTGGCATTTCCATTCTTGCTGGGCATGATTTAAACAGATACCAATTTTTGAATAAATTCAAGCTGTATTTCATTGACGTGCAATAAAATATTTGTATTGTTTTAATTAATAGTATTTTTAACTGTGCGAAACAACTCTGCCCATGCATAAAAGTGGCACAAAATCGTTAGGTATATCGCAGTAAATTGATAATATCGCTGGATTGACAAAAGCAATAATGAAGCAACACCATTGGAAAGTCTGGTCTTTTTTTCTTTAATTATGCCAAGTACAATTAACCTCTTTTGAAATTTTAGATTTAACCATTTTTTTCTGATTGTAACACTTTTTTGAGACAGGCTGTATACGGTGATCCGGGAGACAGTCCATTCCCCATGCACTCCCATTTCAAGGCCAAATCATTTAGGCTAATCGCTACGTGCATAATGTATGAGGTAAAACTCCAAGTACTCTTTGCGTCAAAATAACTTATTAACTAGGTAAACTTCTTGAATTTCACTGATCGAAAAAAATGCAACAAAACAAAGGACTATTTACCTTCCGCGCATGTTATTTTTCATGATACGGTTTGTTGTCAACGGCGTTGGCGGAAGAGACGCACCTCCGGGGTGATCTATAAATGAGGTAAATCAATTAGCTACGTGTAGGATTGTATATCAATTAAGGTTTCCAAACTATCGAATCGGGTAGAAACTAAACTCATCGCTCACGATGATGGCTCCATTAATATTTGCTATTGGGATGTAGGTTTTATCGATTAGAAAAGTGTAACACGATGCAACAGTTAAAAAAATGACTCTATTCTCGATGTACTTATATATGAGTATTGGAATGTATAATCCTGCATCATTTTAAATGAGAAACAATGGATACATATTAGACATAGTATTGCCAAATAATGTACTCATATTTCTGGAGTAGTTCGTGCTTTAATGACCTCGAGAAGGGCGTAAAATCAAGTTTTGCTACATTTTTTGATAAAAGGGTCCAAAATTTAGAGAAATTTGGACAAGAAAGTTCACTTTTTGGTGATCAGAAGTTCAAAAAGTCCAAAAAAGAACCATTTTAGTGGGGGTTAGATCCACTTTTACCCAAACAAAATCCACTTATCCCCCACCAATAAATCCAGCGTACGGCCCTGAATGACCTCATTATGCTGTCATTTACAAACTAAAGTACATTGTGGGATCAATGTATTATATACTTTCTTAACATACCTGTTGCTGCTTTCGTTTCGTGAAATCAATTTGAAGACTCCAACCCTCGGGGACGTTCCTACATCAGGACGCCCAAATGAAAATTTACCGCTTTTGTATTCGACTCCTTGGGCAACGGTGCTTATATTTTCGAGTCGAACGGTTCCATTACTAGAATCTTCAACATAAGCCAACAAATATATATCACAAAGATCCATGCAATCTGCAAATATGTCTGTATCCCAAGTAATCGTGAAATTGTCTTGAAGATACCAGTTATCGCTGTCAATTCGCTTAATTCCCCCATGTCATGACTTGATCAACGCTCACTGCAAAAGAAAACATATTTTTTTAAAAGATTTACAACGTCATCGTCATCACCATCATCATGTTGTTTCCAATGTCATTTGTCATCACTGTCATATTGTTATTATATTACTGTCGTTGTCATCGTCATAATCATCGTTTTGCTCTTACTTTCATAACATTAAGTCATAATCAATACTAACAGCACGTGGTTTCGAAATACTTCGATCATATTGAGGGCACGTGTGGCGCAGCGGATACAGCGAAAGACTCGCGATCAAATAATAACACTATTATATTGATCATCGTCATCCACAACATTAATATTGCAATAGAAAGGAAAGCAAACTCACACATCGTATAGATTCCTTCAAAACTATACGTCTTTCCACCATCTAAGGACACTGTAAATGGAATTCGACCAGCCACAAAAAGCGTCGGCGTAGTGCAACTTGCTGTTGTATTAGAAATCAGAACGCCAGGTACCTCAGTCTCACCAAATTTACAAACAACTTCTGCCGTGTCATTGAAACAAGGGCCCTGGATGAGGACCACCTCGCCTCCCAGCATGGATCCAACAATGGGATATACAACTAAATTACCTAAAATGATTAATGGAATGCGTGAGCACGAAAATGAGATTAATTCAAGAGTATCAGTATTATAGTATATATATATATTGGTATATAGTATACATATATAGTTTCCATTAGTTGTGGATGATGGTTAAATCATTGAATTTGTGCATGCTGAATTCTCCCAAGATTTTAATCTTGTGTCTCTTAATCCTTGTTCAACAGCTATTCATGAGGGTGCTTATGTACATACATATCATTACCTTCAGTGTTGCACCCAGATCCCCCTACTTGGGCGCCGTCTACTCGAAAGACCCATCTTCCTCTAGTATTTACATTAGTCGTCAATTCTATGTTAACTATTTCGTCTGTCCGAGAGCCAGGGACATTGTGATATCTAATTCCATCACCTGCATTAAAGCCAGCCTTAAATGAAGAAGAATAATCGCAATCAACTTTCTCTAAATCAATGGTAGTGAAACCTTTCGCTTTTAGAAGCTAGAGGACCTCTCTTTCAGAAGATGTTTTGTTATGTCTTTTCTTGATTTCTTACAAGAGTGTTGTAAGATTTATATTGCTTGCTTGCTATTCTACCCTCCCTTCCCTTCCCCTTTCCTCTCCCCCTTTCCTCTCTTCAGCAGCTAACGGAAGAATGCGAGTGGCAATCCTGACATGGCCAAGCAGTAGCTTTATTCGGGCATGGGATATCCTCGTCCTGCAGCAATGAGGTCCGGTGTCTGGGCTCCATAGACGACAATGGAATAAAGCTTGAAACTAATGTTGCGAGAAGAGTCAACTGAATCGAGTGCCCTATTCCTTACCGTTGCAGGAGGACTATGATTACGAAGGACTATAATTACTTCACCGGTTCCGATCACTCGATCTGGCCTTGATTTTACGGGATTTGTTCCTTCAATCCTCGTTCTCGCAGGTTTTCGTCGGGTACTTGTGTTTTATCCTGCAGGCTGCATCTAACGTTGGTTCTCTTTCCATTAATCCGCTCTCAGGCTAATCTCTGATGTGCTGAGCGCCTAAGATACAGCACCTTGGATCGCCTTTTGAATGAAATTGTCACGCATTATTAAAAACCGAAAGTTGTGATCAAAATCCGGAGATATTATGGTTTACTTACCAAAGCCTAGGCACATTTCAATTTTATCATGAATACTTGATCCTTGCTGGCTGGAAAAGGATTTTATAATTTATCTTGTCGCAAAACATCAAATGTACAAGCTGACATTTCCTTGCCTATTTTTGGTTATTATTTTATTCCATACCTGAGCTGGAATCCCGCCGAGACCAGTATTCGGATCACCATCACTAGCTGTCCCAGTTGTCCACATTATCTCTCCATAGTTATGGATGACAAAAGATTCCTTACCATTTGTAACGGCCACTACTTGAAATGTGTTCACCTGTATACGAAGAAATAGTTAAAAGTGCATAAGGAGATATTTGGAGAATAACAATTTCCCTTAATTTCCACTTAATTTGTTGTAGATCATCTACCAGGAACGTTTCAGATGTTTATATGACAAAGAAATTTGAAGAAAATACCAAGAAAATCAAAATCTAGACCATGCAACGTTGTTCGTTTGTCTTTGCCCGGAAGTAGTATCGATTTTGATATTAGAAGAAAGGACGTATTTTTCTCATTGTCGTCCTGAAATTTGAGCCATTCAAATACATTTCATTCCCAAGATATAAACAAAAATCCGCTGTTTTAGTGGTTAACCACCAATATTAGCACAGTATTGAATAGGGCTTTGCAACATTATTGCGTCTACCATCAAAACCGCAAGTTTGTTTCCCACGGTACTTGATGGGGTATATGTGCAAGTGCCAGGCTCTCATATCAAGTAGAGAACACAATACACATAAATCGAAACAAGCGCCTTAAAATGGGGTTTTTTTTTCAGCTTAGAGGGAAAATTTTAAGTCCAAAAAGATAAGAAAAAGCAATAGCAGTCCTTTGAAGTTAGTGAAGGAGACACGTTCCTGGAGCATGGTTGATTGTCAAAACCTACCGCGTGCGTTCTGGAAATCAAGTGAAATTGCTAATAATAATAAAAATACTAATAACCAGTTTTTATATAGCGCTTAATCCCCGTAAACAGGCTCAAAGCGCTGCCTGCCAATTATCGTCACAATCATTTCGCTTCATCTATAAGTGGCTGCTCAAAGACACTTTTTATAAGCAAACAAGCCTATCAGCACTTAGATTGTAATATTCCCATAGCAGCTCCCCAGTTTCGTTTGGGTTGACGAGGCATTTGAGATTAAGTATCATGCCCAGGGACACAAACACGTTGACCACAGTGGGGCTCGAACTCACGATTTTAACACTTAAGTGCCCAAGCTAAAAAAAACTTCCGTTAGTGCCCAAGGGGGGAGGGGTTCCTAGGGACCCAACCAGATAACCACTTTCCCGTGGGAGTTTGATCATGACACTAACACAAATAAATGGGGGTCACCCACAATAAAAATGAAAATCTATGACCTATGGCCAATTGAAATTGTCACTCTTCGAAAGAGAGTGGTTCGTACATTTCCATCCTCAGCAACTCCAATATAAAGTTTTGAACCAAAATAATTCATTATATCTACTCTAGAATAACCAATTAAAATAATCAGTGCAAAATATAGCCAACTTTATACCATCTTGTATTTTTCTCAGAAACTTCAAATCGCCTTATTTTTCCCATAGATTTACACAGTTAAGAGCACGGCATGACAAAATTAAAATTGATGCTATTAGCATATAAAAGGTTATTTGATTTAATTAAGTATTATTAATTATTAATTAATTACCTCCTAAGGTATATATCTAAGCAAATAAATCCCAAGATTTAATTACTTTAATTTTTTAATTAGTAAAATATCTTGCTTTTTCACTTCCGTTAGTGCCCAAGGGGGGAGGGGGGTTCCTAGGGACCCAACCTAATTATTCTAATGAAGCCGTGGGCGGATTTATTTTTTTTTGTATCAGGAGAAGCGTATTCATAAATCAGACAATTAGCAAAAAACTCCTTGAAAAATTTGATTGCGTAACCGAGAAATCGCAAAAAAGTCAAATGTTGGGTACTATGGAACCCCCCCCCCCTTGGGCACTTAAGTGTTAACGGTCTAATGATCACAAGTCCTGCGCTTTTCCAAAGAACAATGCTATATACAAGAAATCACAAATTTTGCCGCCACCGTTGGTTTATCACGTAAAAACTAAATCTTTTTATATGTTATAAAAAACATTCTTATTCGAAAACCGTTGGAGCTGAAGACACAACTCCATTCTTCTAAGGGTTATTTCTGTTTTTTTTTATGTATGAACGAGCACGATGTCGTATATTGGTCAAGGAAAAAAGTTGTTATTTAAAGCATATCTTATGGCAGCAAAAGGTTGAATACAACAATTTTTACACTAAAATCAATAAAATTATAGAACAATACAAATACAACTTGCAAATATCTGCATAAACTATTATAGCGCCTGCGTGAATGATACAGGCCCAGACGGTAAACATAAAACATGTCCAGTTTTGATGTTATTGATTCTGTGGATACAAAATGCCTCCTCTTCCGAAGAGTGGACTGTGTCCAAAAAGTTTCTGAAGTCTCACGTCGCTTGGATTTATTGAAAAGAAATTCCAAACGAATTTGGCACCCAAGTCCCATTCAACTTCAGCTTAGACTAACATAACAAAAGGATTTATATTTCGAGTACTTGTGAGTCATAAAACAAACACAAATTGGTCAACAAATATCGCAAAGTAAAATAGAATATCGGGAAATTTACATGCACTTATGGCATTGTTGTGCAATGCAATGCCAAAAAAAAAAACAATGATAATTCAAAATATTTCATGTAATGAATTAATGTACTTCTCTTGCCATATAAAAAAAATGATTTGTAATGTGTAGTTAAATTGGACATAGTTTTAAACAGTTACGACGATATGTGGAGCAGTTGAACCGAAGAATCCAACTTCGTCCAGTAGCAATGAACATCCACGTTGATACACACTGGTTCTGATAAATAAAAAGCATCATGTATGATATCGTCCGCCATCTTGAAGAGGTCTTCATTTTTCGGGTCACCATCACGGGAGAATTTCCCTGTATGAATTCGTCCCCCCTCTGTGGTATCAACATCCGCCAGAATGGCGCTATGGTCTACGGTCTCCATCCCAGTGGAAAAGGAAGGGTGTGAATTGTGATACAGGTTGAGGTTATGAAACCACCGTTGGTATTGACTATTTCACGAAAAAAAACAGCTGCAAAGGGTATTCATTAGAATGATATAGTCGATTCCAGGCCGGTTGGCGGCCACGCTTATCATAGCGCAAAACTGCCGAACGAGTATGGGACGAGCCTGGACAGTTTGCCGGAATTTGTAATCACTGTGCGAGTTGATAAATAGAGCGCGCGGCCGATCTAAATTGCCCTGCTTTAGTCGGTGGTGAATAATTGTGCTGCAAAAAACATGCATCAAATCGGTTTTTAAAGACGGACATGAGAGGATTGATACATACAAGTCAACGAATCATCCCGGGTGGTGCATAGGGCTACTGGTACCGGGCCTGGTAAATGGTCCGCAGCTATAACATAGCGTTGACCCTGCGATTGAACATGAGGTAAAACAAGCCTCGTTCAAAATGGATTCACGTTTTGTACCGTTATTCATACAAAAAAAATACTTACATATGGAGTTGATTCTTCAACTCCAACGGGGATTTTGAGTGGAAAAATATTGATATTAAACATATTTTAGGACTTGAGAATAATTGTCAAGTTTTCGTGATTACGTGCTTAACCTATGGCGAACGGCAAAAAACGACGCTATCTTGGCGCCCCCCGGTCGACTTCGGTTGATACACATTCGTCCCCTGGAGGTTTTGACCATTCAATTAAATCTGGAGGGAAAATAAGAATCAAATGCACGCGTGCCACACCGGATTATCCTTGGAGGACAACTCCGGTCATCAACTTCCCTGCACTAAAATACATTCCATCAGTATGGAAAACCCGCAATAGTGTATTTTCAGACCTTAACATTCCTCAACAATAACATGATTAACAGAGGTCCCTGCGCCTTATTGATTTTCACATCCGCAAGAATGGTACGGGTCACATATCAGATGAATCCAGGAGTGCAATGGTTTTGGGGTGTTATAATAATTATAATAGGGTGTTTTGATATTAGAGTTGTATCGGTGCGCATGGCTACAGAGCGCCATAGCCTGTAGCCATGGCGCTCTCGTAGTTCAAGGGGATGATGTGTGATAGAAGATTACTTTTGCAGGGGACGTTTCTTGAGTTTTGAGTTATGCACAGGTACAGAAGCATGATTGATGTGAACTTATATTTTCTTTAATTATATGATATTACTAAGATCTTTGAACAAAGGGTGTAAGAGATGATTTTTAATGTCACTGGGCTCGAGACTGCCATAGTAAATGCATCTGTAGCAGGTTTCACAAAATTACCGTTGGAATCCCCATGCCCAAAGCGAGCAGATAGGATCCTAGCCTCCTGTACAGACCACGTTGTATAGTCTCCACAGCTTGATCGATTTACAGCTGTGCACCAGAGATACAGGAATGCTTGCTGGCCTTTGCAGTACTTGTAGTATAAACGGTAACGAGATGGAGAATTAGTTTGTGTCCGTGTCAGGTACCAGTCACGTGTCAGGTATCGATATCAGTTTGCTCTTCGTGGGGCGACCGATATATATAAATCCGACTATGTTAAATCAAGGTCTGTACATACCTCTCTGCCCAAGTGCAATTATTTTTTTCCAAAAGGACACCGTTGTATATGTTAAAAGTACAAAATTATATTTTCTTACTGATTCAAAACGACGTACGATTTGACGATAATCGTTGCTTTTTTCCAAGTAGGGATACGTACGTCTTTTTTCCTGAATGGGTCCCCCGAAGCAAAATAATAAAACCAATCAATGCCGTCGCGTGACGTCCTCAATCTGTATTTTTTACCAAAAATTGGCTGTTATTCCCATAATAAAATCCTTTTAAGATTCAACAGCTGTATATTGTTCGTTTTATAATTAAATATTCAATTGTCCCCGCATGAAGGTGAAAAAGATGGGTCCTAAGTCTACAACTGAAAAACATAGTCAGCCGGCTAAATAACCCTTACCGTGGACTGAAGAGCAGGACGGATCCCCGTGTTAGTTTTAGCAGGCTACAGCCACTGCGCGCGGCTGCGGGGCGTTATGAGCGAGTATAAAAGGGCTATCGCTAATTCATAACCTTGTCCACCAACTTACGTAAAAAAAATTAGAACACATGAACCGGTGGTCATGTATGCGAAATGTTACCCGCAGATTCGATCATTTCTGCGAGAAATTAAGAGTTGGATATTTTGCTATGTAACAGGCATAAATTATCACATCATGGACATTGTACAATGTGAACCAAAAAATAGTGCTTGGTTAGATTTACACCTTGTACATGACGGAAAAAGCGTTAAATGGTTGTGTGGTTGTACTGCCTGTTTCGTGAGCAATTACAGTAGCCTAAAAGTGTTATTAACGATTTTGCTATTACGAAGAGGAGTGAACGGAAGAGGAAATCGTGATTGCTGTCAAAAAATGGGAATAAAGATAAAAATATGGATGAATCCGGAGTTTCCCGTCCGTCATTCGCAGGTATATAAACAGTCCCCTTCAGAAACCCATAAGGAAAAAAGAACGCCTGAAATTGATACAAAAGAAAATAGAGCCATATTTGATTTAAACATAATAGTATAATATTAAATAAAAAAAGAAAAATTAAAACAAATGTACAATTTCTTCAAATTACAAGTATTCAAAAACATCACGTGATCATATTAAACATAATAAAACAACATAAAAAAGTCCACACCGACTATATTAAACATCCAAGAGGACAGCCAAAATGATTGATATTGGCCCCCAAAAAATAAAAGGTTAGGTTTAGGGGTAGATCAGAAATGTCGCGAAAGAGACAGTTAAGAGATTTTTCCACGCTCGTTCCGCTCATTGGTAGACTTTCAAATATACCCATTGCAATTAGGCAAAAAAAAATTGTTTCCAGTAAGTAGTCAAAACCTAAATGCGAAATGCGCTTGTTTATTTATATTTAAATTGTCAAAATAGTTGCAAATCAAATTTGCCTGTCAAATAATTAATTATAAAAATTATCGATTTGGGATCACATATTTTTTAAATGAAATTTTCTGTCATAAAAAATGCAAATTTCTCAGCTCTGTAAATCAAATAAAAACGAAATGCGCGTGGCCTACTGGAAACAAACTTTTTTGGCCTTATAAAAGGCCTTCGATCACAATGCATAGCTAAAAGTAACGGGAACGCAAAATCCGCCCCATGAAAGGTCAGTGAAAAGCAATAGTCTGGCGCCCCATTGTGACCAATATCGCCAACACAGTGTCCATTTTACAAAATTCTGTTTCATATTCACCCATGCAAGCCATTTGTGGCGTTCCTGTGTCTGCATTCCTTCTGGACTACAATTGGAAAGTTGTCGTTAGACATCTCTTTTAATCCGACATATTCAAGGAACGCGACAATCTAATCAAATGTTTTGGATTCTGAGAAATAATATCTGATAGAAAAAACGCAATTTGGCATTACGTAGTCAAGAACTCCTGGTACGATTTGAAGTCCATTTATGATCATAAAATATTTTTTCTGCATGTTGTCATACTTTTGTCCAGTGTGTGTATGATCCGTTATCAATGAATGTCAAAATCAAACTGAAGTTTAAAATCTTTCGCAACCCAGATTGCGAGCTTAAAGTGACAGGAGTAGATTTTTTTAGGATACTAATTTCTCTCAAATTGGGCTGGATAGGTTGTAAACCACCTACCGAGAACGTCTTGAAGGTTTATTGGACAAATAAGTACAAAAGAAAAGCGCAAACCTTGTTTTGAACTTGCCTCCTATATCGTAATCGTCCCTATTGACTTGCACGACAGAAAATACTAAATCATCATCATCTTATTACATAAAGACGGCGTATTTGGCTTATTCACTTCAGGTATGATCTAATACATTGGTAAGCATTCCAAATATGTAAAAAAACCCGGGTTCGAAAAAAAAATGAGGGCGCTTTTTTTCTGGAAGTGTTCGCATGTCTCTTTAATTCAAATTCGAAACAAGCATATCCGTGGTTGGTCAATTTTGTTTACTGCCGAGAGATTGTCAAGAGATGGCACTATACCGAGTTGCCATACGCAATCAGATGGGGTCGGCCGAAAGTGTTTCCTAAAACTAAAATCTAGAATCAGGACTTTTATGTTAATTCTGAGGAATTAACATATCACGACAGGGTCTTTCAAGTTCACCTACGCCTACAAAGGTGTAATTGGATAAGTGATTCTCAAGAAGTACTTGACTAGGATTAAACAATTTGGAGAACACTCCTTTCGATTTAACACCTCCCTCTTAATATGTTCACATATCTTTTATATCTATTACATAACATGTACGTAGTCGCATTTCTGAATCTCAAACAACTGAAGGAAAACGCAAACGGAATACATGATGTTGAAAGATAATGGGAAAGCAATGACACATCCGAAAAGTAGTTTCGAAGGTTTTTCTCGAGTTGTAGCCATTAGAGGTTCTAGTAAACTTAAAGGTGGATTCTCATTTCCAGGAATAATACGCGTGCCTCTTTGATCTCGTGCTTCGGGTGATAACATATGTTCATTAATAAATGGCTCGATTTAAAAGCACAATTTCCCGGGACATTTTTTCCAAAAATATAAATACGGGCATGCACTACAAGCAGGAATAGATTTCGTTGCGAGATATTCTATTTTTTCTTTTCCATCACTTACCTTGACCAAAATTGATTAATCTTGAGATTATTAAATAAACATTAAGTTTTTTCAGCCATAGTTTCCTTGATGCATGCTAGACCTCTGAACAAAAACTATGTTATCAACTATTTACCAAAGAGGGTTTACCTTTACCGTCCAAAGTCTCTGAACTTTGGCTTTTATGATATATATGTGTGTGTCCCAATCATTAAAAATATGCTTTGAATTCTGAAATAACAACACATTATAGTCGTAACAGTTGCTTTATTTACTAGTGATTTGTATATACGGCGGTCCCCGTAAGTACGTAAGTCCTGATTCGCGGAAAGGATGACATTTTAGATTTGAAAAGTTGGCGTAAATGAAAACCAGTGTTTCTCAATGACGGGTAAAATATCTGAAACATTGGACAAATGATGCGACTGACGATTGTGCATATGTCACTTTTGTTGCGAGCACTTTAAGTACCCGATAACAATTTCAACTTTCTCGCTGAGGGGGGGGGTTGGGTCGGGGCTTACTGTGTTCAGAACCCAATACCATAACAATTCAAAACAAAACAAAGTAACCGGACCCTCTATGCCAAAACTCGATAGAACAACCTTTGGTCCCGAGATATTTGAGATTAGTTTCAGATACACATTTTCTTTTTGGGACTGCGTTAGTCTCCATGCAGTACCAATTTTAAGATAATATCTTTCGCAGTCTCTGATACAGACACCACTTACACAACACCGTCGACAAATACTTTCCGTACTTTGGCGGTTCCCACAGGATTTGCAAGCGCTTGGTGCTTGTGGTGATATTTTTCAGTAGTAGCTACTTCCTCTAGGTTGCCTTCACAGACGTAGACATCAGATCCTACCAGCACTAAGATTGTAATTATCCAACGTTATGTGTACAGTCAGTTTGCTGTATCCCATTTCAAACAAGACATATTTGTGTTACATGATGGAATAGTCCCTCTAATTTGGTTGAAGCAGTAGTATTCTTTTTAATTTGTAAACGATGGCATGCCTCTTTTACTTGGTAAATAAAAAGTGATGACAATTGGGTAAATGAAGCAATGGTCCTTTAAAGAGTAAATGAAGGATAGCCCTTTGATTTCTAAATAAGGATAACCCTTTAATATAATTTGTAAATGATGGAATAGGCCCTTTACTTTGGTAAATAATAATTGATAAATATAGAACTGTCCCTTCAAACGTAAATTAATCGAAGATTGGCCCCCATCCTATCAGACACCCCGGAGACCATTGCAATTGAGGAAAAGGATCGTATTGGTATACTGCGTTACCGAAATAGCTTCCCTCCTACAATTTTTACTAAGTTTGCTACTCATAGTCAGGAGGAATTGTGGGCACAGTGTGAAATGGAGTACAAGCCTTTTCTATTGATCGCTTTTTGTCAATGATGACCTAAGCTAATATATCTCTGGAGAGGTGTGCAAATTCGTGCAGTGGTGTGGGGGGGGTGGGGGGGGGTCCATTTTCTGAAATCAATATGGCCGCTCATCCACTAAATCACTCTCACATTCATCAAATGGCCATAATTTTATGCACTAGATCTATGTTTTAAAGCACGGGGAATCTTTTGGACCGGTTTTGACGTATTTGGATCACAACATTACCATCAAATCCAATAATGGGCCACCCTAAACCCCAATATTGCCTGAAATCATTCCAGTGGACCATAACTAAGCAGTTGTGGAGAGGCAATAATATTTCTGGGCTCTATACCCATTAGGAACTCATATCCGAAATTTTCAAGTGTGTTAACAAGCCTATCAATCAAGATGGAAGCCAATATGCCTACTTTAACTGCCTTTTAAGATCTTTAAACCCTACGAAATTATCATTATAGTCATAATATACTGGTCGTCATTTTGAATTTTAAGTATGTTGTCAAAACAAATATACCGGATACGAGTTATTAATGCTCAAAGACATACATCTCATACTTTAATTTAAACTTTAATAATCATTTTGGGTGTTTTTAACTAAATACAACACAGATCTATCGTAATTTATTAGTTTTAAAGAAGGTAAAAAGGCAGCCACATTGGCCCCCATCTTAACATTTTTGCATGTTAAAGAAACAAATTCCAGATTAAGAATGTCAAATGGTCAAATACTTATCCCATACCTTAATTTACACCTTTATAATAATAATTAGTTGATGTAACTACATATAATACACATATAATGTAGGTTTTACTATTTTTACAGGCGGCTGTATTGGCTGCCATCTTGAATTTTGAAAATGCCCATTACAGAGAAATGCCAAATAAGGGTTTCTAGTGATGAAATACATGTATCTCATAAGTGTAAAGCATAAAGCATGCATATAGACACTGGAATTAAGCCTCAAACTGCAAAATGTGCAGAACACTTGACGTGTCCGGATGTGTTGGAAATGCATTCTAGAGATGTTAAAGTAACACTTGCAAAGTGTGATCAATTGTAACAGATTTTGAACTCCTGCAGAACATATTTTAGGTGTTCAGCAGGTATTCAAGTAGCGTAAATAGGTATAATGGAGGTGTTAAGATCATTTTAATGATTCAGAGAGCATGTTTGACTTTTGTGCAGCCATATTGGATTTTTGTGGCAATGTAATGATAAAATTACTTTACCAACGCCTTCTCGTGCTTAAAACACCGGAGTACCGAGAAATATTTGTCTCTATCGGAAATACTTAAGGGATTATTATTGATTTTGGACATGGTAGCAGCCATATTGGATTTTCAAAAATGGCACTGTAACAAATTTTGCACACCCTCCAAAAATTATTGGCTTAGGTCCTAATGAACTAAAATCTATCAATAGAAAAAGTCTGTACTCCATTTCCATCCTTCAGACTGTGTGCCTAAACTTCTCCCTGACTATCAAGCTCATCTAGTAAAAAGATATGGCCAAATGTTGACCTTTTTGTGCGTTGTTTACATTTCGTATGTTTCCCCAGGATCTGTCAGGGGAGGACCCAGGGGACTGGGACTGAATTATGTGGTTAGTAGGGGGTTGTGCCTTGTTACAGTATATCTAGCTCATCTTGAAAGAAAGATATGACCAAATGTTGACTTTTCGACCTATTTTTACATTTTCCTACCCCTATCAGACGCACAGGAAGACCCCGGGTGTGAATTATAAATATGGTTAAAAGGCCTGTGCCTTCCCTACAATATGCAGACATTGCTACAAACAGCTCATCTGAAAAAAAGATTTTGCGCGCTAAATTTGACGATTTATTTGTGAAATGTGACATTTATTTATGTTTTTTTCCACTCCTGTCAAACCCAGGGGACACTGGGGAAGATTATTGGTTTAAATAGGAGCTGTGCCCTCCTACAACGCACCAAGTTTGTGGCTACTCTAGTTTCATCTAGAACAAAAAAGATAGCCAATGTT
Organism: Ophioderma brevispina; assembly: GCA_023653785.1. Taxonomy (NCBI): domain Eukaryota; kingdom Metazoa; phylum Echinodermata; class Ophiuroidea; order Amphilepidida; family Ophiodermatidae; genus Ophioderma; species Ophioderma brevispina. The sequence continues at coordinate 3,065 of JAMKCH010020696.1, read as the reverse complement.
TATCTTTGTACAGGTGTGGACACAACAGATCTATCCATACCTCCTTCCAGACAGGCATTGCAGTTCATAAGCCGGATTTCGCTGCGCAATCCCATCCTTTCAGAAATCAGAAATTTTCGTCAAGATTTTCGCTTTACGTGTTAAACAAATTACAACAACGTCTAAATTTTGGAATTTGTTTGCTGCTACCGTCTGAGCCCATAGATGATTTCATCATAGCGCCACAGAGATCTACCGATTTTTTAGGCGGTGTTCATAACGATATGTTTCAGTCATTAATATGCTATATCTTTCAATCAAAAAAAGAGTAACACTAAATCTATTAATAATTTATACTTATTAACAAATTACCACCGGTTATTGTTGTTAATCCTAATAAATAATAGCATTTATAAAGCGCCATCTATCTATGCAACCTATTCGAGGCGCTGTACAAAGAATTACATAAACAAGAACAGAAGAAACAATAATTCACATGACCATGTCCCTGAGAGGAGCAAAAAACATACAAAGTAATGGAACTTGTAACACACTTACATTGGAGAGTCCAAATAGCAATAATTGAAAATGCAATAATTAAACATTATAGGCAGATAGAAACAATATGTCCTTAAGACTGTGTCTTAAATTCATTAACTAAACACAACAGCGAATGTTTATAGGGAGTGAGTTCCACAATTTTGGTGCACATGAAGAAAAGCTCTTATCACCAATGATGTTAATGTTCTGGGTACTGATAAGATGAAACGTTTATCTGACGATTCTGAAGTCCGGTTTGGCAAGTATGGCGTAGAAGATCATTAATGTAAGACGGTGCAAGTCCATTTAGTGCTTTCCATGTTGCCAGCAGAATCTTGACTTGGCTCTGTTTGTCGAATGGGTATCCCATGAATTGCTAAGAGTTGAGTATGTGTCATATTTGATTCTTTGAGATAACACGAGCGGCTGCAGCATTTAGTGTTCGCTGAAGTTTATCAAGAATGTTGTTTAAACCAAAAAAGAGCATTAACCATTGTCAGTCGGTAGGTGATAAGGGATTGTTAGCGCCAATTGCAGCTGTCCCAGTTGATTAATAGCGCCTCCAGGGTTGGTCAGGTTAGCCGATCGATATGGGCGATCGTGTTTTGGCCCTTGCGAGATTTGACCAGGCTCAAAGTTACCTGTAAGTCTTCCAGTTTTTTAACCGTTTTCTACGGATATTATGTAGTTTCTTGTGGTATGTTGTTACGATACACCCAAGCAAGAATGTTAGTAGAGTCGTCAGACTGATTGATTTATGGCAGTGTGAAAGAGTTGTAGACAACGGTGAATTTTACGGTAACAACTGAAGCTTGGGTAGAGAATAACTTTTGAGACATGTTAAAGTCTCTACATTCAAGTTACAACCTTGTAAAAAACACTAAAATTCCACCGTGAAGGCCCTTCCAACTACTTGTGTCTATACTAATTGAATTTAGGAAGCTCTTGCTGAACTAATGAGTTGGACAACATGTGTTTAGTTGCGTGCAAAGTGTAGGTGCTTCGTTAAAAGCTGTGATGACTGTGGCCCAAAATTTGTTTTGATAATTTTGTAGTCTGATTCACAACCGCCCATCTGTAACCACATGCTTGCCGTCAGGGGGGGTAGGACACGACCTTCTCGATTTGGGCAACTGGGGATTTCCCAAACGGGTAATTTGTGAACTGACTACGTTTCATTTACTATGCGTCTCGGTCCCGTGGCATTAAAAAAATCATCTCTCAAACCTTTTGTTCAAAAGATCTTAGTAATTCATTTAATTAAGAAAAATTTTGCCTTCAAATCCGTCGGGGTTAGTGGATTAACCCCGCTGCAAAATATTGTAATTTTCCATAACGGTCAGTAATTTAAATATTCGTGACCCTTCCTAGTCGTTAGGCAAGTCTGTGTGTAACCGTTCGATATGCGTAGAGCGCCCTCCTAACGCGTTCAGTCTTTACACATACAGCACCCGGATGTTGATGCCGTTTTTGATTTGCTGTTGCTGTTAGGTTTGGCATGGACTACCCCCCTGCTTGCCGTCAACTTGCCGATGATAGAGGGCGCATATTGTTTTGATTTGCCGACCCAGACTGTAGCGGACTCAATTTCCATATTTAGCAAATAGGGCATTTTGGTTTGATTGTGCTGTAACTATTTACTGTCATTTGCTGTTCAGCACTTTAGAACTAAGAATTGTAGTGACAAGCGCATATGGGATTTCAGTTAATCCATCACGCAACCAGATTGAGGGTGTTTTTTAATGCTATAGTTAAAATAAGGCAGTCATGAAAGTGATAACACGCATGGCTTATATAAGTGGGTCTTGGGTATGTGCCCAGCAAGTGATTATGGGAACCCGCAGCTGAAAACCAAGACTAATGAAAATCAACCAAATGAGGATATGACATAAGCCCAAGTGATAAGTGTTTCGCAGCTTTTCTAAACCCTAGGTCCTCAAGAAGGTCGTGCCCATCCATATCGCTCCTCCAGTAGTGGGATAAAAAAACACAAGCAATAAGCAGAGAATCGAATTGACATCTAGCTGCATATCTGAAAAGGAACAGCATGAAATAATGGAACGAAACCAGAACTACTAAGAAAATTGAAATAGAGGAATATCGGCAAAGGAGTCTACAATTCAATCAGAGTTAGAGGCAGCAAAGGCCGTTTCACAGCTGTATTTAAAAGAAGACGTGACTCTGAGACATATGCATCAATAGTGTTGCTGCCGATAGTGTGGCTGAGGCAATCATTAAGAAAGCAGCAGAATTGAAACAACCGTTGCAATAGTCATCAGCACCAACAGGGCACAAGCAACTGTTTGCAGATCCGCGCAACCAACAGGGGCAAAAACAACAAACGTGCATAGTCCCGGCAACCAAAAGGGCAACAGCAAGCATGGCACAGTCACAGCCTCCAGCAGGCAACATCAACTCGTTCAAGCCGCTGCACCACCAGGCAACAGCAAGCGTTTCTAGTCAGCAGCCACATGAGGTCAAGTCCAACGTTGCAAAGTCCGCTGCAAACCACCGGGCAGCAACAAGCGCTGCATAGTCAGCAGCCC
>JAMKCH010020695.1:0-20846 GCA_023653785.1 Ophioderma brevispina | reverse complement strand
AATGTAATCCCCACCCCAGTTAAATAGAGAGGAGATATTAAAAAATTGTATATTTTGTTTTCTATCTGACACACTAAATGCTAGGTTCAGACACAACTCAAATGGATTTAAAGTGTCCAGGATAAATATCATATTACCCATATTTTGAAATTGCCACGGATGGTTTACATCATCTTACTTTGCCTTCGCAAAACATTTTTATATGGCCAGTTCTCTTTGCTCACACCTTTCCTTTTTTAAAGGATTTTACTTATAATACACCTCCAACGGCGAGCTTGCCAAGCATGTAAATATTACCATAACATCACACATTCTAACCTTTTTACATAATAATTTATAAAGGCAACATTAAAACTTGACTAATGCACATTGAATTATATTGATTGCCTATAAATGAATGTATGAGATCAAAAAAAAAAAAGATTCAGAGAGAAATGGATACAGTGCTCCGGCATCAATGAATTAGATAGATAGCGATCATATGCATTAATACAGAGAACATCCAAGGTTAGAATCCACAAGGTATCTGTCCAACCCCACTGTTGCACTTAAAATGTAGTAATAGATAATAAAGAATTATCATACAGAGCCATTGATGTATTACTAAAAATAAGATACAATAATTTCAGTAAATGTGATAATATTTTGCTATTTGTACTTGTCCACACTCCATTAATTGTCTTCTTAAAATAGCTGTATCAGTCACAACAATAACATGAGCTACACTCGCTTCAAACTCCCTCTACAATTCCCACTATTTTGCTTTTTTACACATTAGTAGCCTACATCAGTGCATAGACATCATGACACCCCTCGGTCTAATACTATGTACCAGCCAAGCTCCGCCTATATCAAATTCAGCCCTGGCTAAAACAATAGATGGCGCTATAGAGATCTCATGGAAGGCAAATTGTTTGTTTTTTGTGTAGTCCTGCGGGAAGGCAAAAAACAGGTGATTATGCCCTATATCCTATTCAGCACTCCATGGTCATACTTGTCATGTTGGATTTTATTTACCAAGAAATGGACTATCCAATTCTCAAGGTTCCTGTATCTCGTTGACGTGCGAGCCTGTAGGCCTACCACTGCGACAAACTGCTTGAAAATGTCACGTTGTGACACGGGTTGCATGTTCACATCTTTGAAGGACAAACACTGCGGTCATGGCGTTGACGACCACCACCCTTAAAAGTATCAGTACCACTCTTTGCGGTTGTTTGGGATGGCTACTACGTTGCGGTTTCCCTTTTTTCGGGATGTGCGTTTACCCCTCTGGCCTGATGATAGTTTGGATTTCCTTGTTTTACATAGTCTTACAGTTTTTGTGTCTCCACGAACCACATCACGATTTTGCTCGTGCTCAGCTTGACGAATAATTTACAGCTTTAGATAGTGGCGATTAGGCATTTGCCTGGAGAAAGTACGAGAGAACGTCGCTTTCTACCCTACAACAATTCTGTCCCGAATTAATTCCTCCTTAAGCACCATAATTACAGTCGGTCTGCTAATCGGTACAAATCCTGGAGGCATCAATGGTTCACAGGCATTTGTTGCCTTTGTTGAATTTTGCTCTGTCAACCCTAAGTTCTTGCGAACTTCATAATATCGGTCAAGCAGCTTCACTTCGTCATACGAAGCGGTGTTTCATCCACGCTGAGGGTGGTGAGAATACGTCGGAGCATTCACCCAGGCAATACAACAAGTGAGAATATCGTCGGCGCATTCACCCATGATAAAAACAATCACACTTACTTGCTCCCGCGGCGATTTGTTTACAAGACCAGAAGCTGGTCGATAGCGCTCGAATAGACGATCCATTTGGGCCATAACTCCGGTTGTTTTGGTCCGGTAGAGCCTTGAACTTCTCCGGGAGTGGAATATTTGTGTAATTTGCTTCAGCCATTTTTGTGGGTTTATCACGCGCTGTCACCATATATTACGAGAAGGGGACACACGATCATCACATGTTACTTGTTATTCAGTAACGTAATGGGGACGTTTAGTCTAGTTCGCCGAGACCCGAATGTGCTATGGGGGAGCTATCACGACCTATTGTGATTGCCTAATTACTACATCAGGTAGGATTGGTCTATTGGTGATGAACCTATTTATTATACTGTAATGTCTTAGTTTTTATTTTTGCTAATGTTAATTTATAACTTTAGGAATGTGTTCTGGGTCCAAGAATTGTGTTAGTTAGAGATGTACCATTAGATTTCTCATGGAGGGTGGCTAGTTTCTGGAAAAAAATGCACCATCTGATCAACCAAACAACAACAAAAAACCTGACCAACCTCACATAGGAGATAATTTGATTGGAAGAAGAAAGCAAATAAATTGTCATTTACCCAAAATTTAAAAAAGAAGAAAAAGAAAGTAAGAAAGGTACAAAGTGTCAAAACCCAAACTGCAACCTGTATGAGCTATTCCATGTCAACACTCGAGATGTGCACCGCGCAGCAGGTCATGAGTTTTTTCTTTTTTGGTGTTGATGATAGATATTGATGAGAAATGAAAATCTGAAATTTTGACATTCCTACCGCCTTTCGTTTTCCGCAGGAGCATTCAGAAGTTAGGGGGCGCCGTCACCATCAAAAAATGCTGTGTGATGCAAAAGACAATTCTAAGAGGCCATAAAAACTTGTAATGGAACACCTCCCTAACTTTGAAAAAACATTCTTGGGGAATTTTGGGGTGTTTAGAGATAGAATTAAAATCTGGCATCCAAAATGTGTGACAGCTCTTTACTTTTTTAAAGTTAATTTGGGTGTAAAAATGCAATATCTTTCACTTGGGACCACGTTTTGGGGGGTCAGAATTCTGTTAAGAAACAATATTTAAAGTCGATTTTCTTTAATCTAAGTCACACTTGCAGGAATTGTCTACAGTACAAAAATAAGTACATTAGGTTAAGGAATAAGTGAGTACAGCCTATTGAAAAAATCATAATTTTGCATTTTGACATATTGGCCAACCTGAAATCAGTGTTGAAAACGCATCACCCCTCTACTTAAGATATGTGAAGGGGGCAAGATCAGCAAAAGAAAATATTCTTGAAAGAATCGCTTGGCTGTTTGATGTCTTCTCATTGTTTTCAGCACAAGACCCTTTTGCTGATATCCCATAGAATGTATATGGTATATACACGGTGCATGTACATGACCCTGGGTCACATTATACCTTAGTGTGGTAACTTTAAGTGTGTACTTTGTTTGAAAAAATAAGACCCACGCTAGTCTTTCAAGAAAGTTGTCATGATTATCTTCAACATATCTGAAGTAGAGGGGGGCGGCGGAATGTCACATTGGTTTCAGGGGGGTCAAATGTGTCAAAAAAGTAAACACTTGCCATTTTCAAGGGGCTGTAACCTCACGTATTACTGTCTAATGTGTTTATAATTAGTATTGGTGTAACGTTCTACTCTGTAACTCTGATTGACCAAAAGATGGACATAAACATTTTCTTAATTTTGGATATGACCCCCCCAACGTGGCCCCGAATGAACAAAGTGCGCACTTTAGGGCCTCATACTCTAAAAGTAAACACGGTATGAACTTCCTGATGCCAATTTGAATTCCTACACACCAATAATTACCCATAGATAGTGATTTTCAAAGTTGTGGAGGCTCCATTACTAATCGTGCCCCTCTCACATAGTCTTTCACATTGGGTGGCACTTTGAGGGTGACCCCCCTAAATTCCAATTGCTCTAGCGGGAAAACGAAATGGACTATGACCTGCACAAATTTCAGGATTTTCATATCCCATCAATGTCTACCACCACACTTACAGCGAAAAAATCCACCGACGTGCTGCGGTGCACATCTCGAATGTTGACATTGAATGGGCCGTCTAAAAAATATACATCAGAAAATAGCTCTTTAGACATGAATTGGAATTACATACTTAAAACTGATATATCAGAAGGGTTAAAAAGTTGTCAACACCCAAAATACAGCCTGTCTAAAAAGTATACAAATAGGAGAATGATTTTTCAGAATAAATCTGGAATTAAATTACTTAAAACAGATATAAATGTTAAGACAATGAACCATGCTATCTAATGCTCTTGTTTCATCGCATTTCCAATCTTGATATATGACGCCAATTAACGGGCAGTGAGTTCACATACACTTTTTGGGTATCCGTTTTGGGCAATGTAGACTCGATTTATACATTTGCATTTGATCAAGTTTGCTGTAATCATCTTCTCTCAGCATTACGGTTATGATTTTAATTTGTTCCTGTTTTCTGCATGATTATATGGACTACGTCTTCCAAACCCACCGGAAATTGCCTAATACGTCACGCTGTTGTCATTTTGTGAACTATATGAACGTGAACAGTACCGATTTCTTTTTGTGCAGAATCCTCATTTGCATTTCAGATTTCAACAGCCACTTCATTGTCACTTATATCATGCAAATCCTTTTCAGACCTTTATGAGTTGCTTTATGAAATGTAATCCCTTCCTGGAATTTGGAATTTGTTTAGAAAACAGTTGCATTTTGCATAATTGATGTTTGGGCTATAGAAACACAGAGAAAAGTGGCACAAAGTGGATTTTGACCTACCAAAATAAAATGTACATATCTCTGGATAGCCTACAGCAAATGGGATGGAACAAAAAGCATGTAAAAGCTTGGTTTCTCTTCTTTAAGATAGAATATACATTTTTAAAGTTTTTCAAAAAATTGATGATGAAAATTGGCATTTTCTACTTGTACCATTTTTTGAGACAGGGTGTATCCCTCCTTGAACTCTAATTGTACATCCCTTAGATGCCTTTTAGTATTGTCAGAGCAGTCATTCAAATAGGATCTTCTTTCTATAAATTTATTAGTCTCTTCAGCACAATAAATCCAAGCATCTCTACCAAATGCAATGGACACAAATTAAAGTAGTTCCTTTTGATAAATCTAGGGGAGTGTGGTGCAGTGGTTAAGGTCTTTGACTCGAGTTTAAATTGGCAGTTCCAATCATGATAATGCCTAGCTGTTAGAAGACAATTGACTGGCCTGTAAAACACCAGCATGCTGTCCTTGACACCTAATTGTCAACGTAATCACTGGAATTACAGCTGTTAAGGCTATTGACAGTCTCACCATAAACAAAATAATAATAATAAACAATTTGGTATGACATTTTTGTTTATTGCTTCAAAATTCTAGTTAGGCCTATATGAATCTTCTACATTACTAAAAAAATCAACTTTGTGGGTTTGTTTCTTTGTTTGTCTGGCTATGCCGCCTTTAACATACGGATATGAATTTTGGTATGGTGGTAGAGCTCCAACATACGAGGTTTGTGGTCACGTTTTCGAGGGGTCATTTTGGGGTCAAAGGTCATCCAGGGGTCGCTATTGGGTAACTTGGCCGTGCTTTCACGTATGGATGTGAGTTTTGGTATGGTGGTAGAGCTTTGCCATACGAGGTTTGTGGTCATGTTTTCGAGGGGTCATTTTGGGGTCAAAGGTCATCCCAGGGTCGTTATTGGGTAACTTGGCCGCACACAGCGCAGGCTCCCCGCTAGTTTGAAAAATGCCCCACTCTTGCAAATATTACATTTAGTTCAATTTTGGGAGGGGCAAGAGGTCCACATTTTGTTGCTGATATTTCAATAAAGATTTCCCAAATTAAGACAAAATTTGACAAAAATCCACCTGTTGGTATTGAGGTTTTTAAAAGTTGTTAGGCCCATGTTTATGAAAAAAATTGCACATGCAAAGATTTCCCCCAAAAGCTCATTTTTTTAAGTAAGGCCTGTACACTGGATATATATTTTGGATTTCTTTATTTTATGTTCCTGTACTTATACATAATTTGAGATTGAGATCACTCTATCATTAATAATTTGTGCTGTTTTGTTTTATAGCATTAAAACATGGGTAAATTGGGTGCAATTGAACATAATATTCCACATTCTCTTCATCTTTTACTTATCCACAATGAAACTGGGTCTGCTTCAAGTCATTCTAAGTTCTTGCCCAATTTCTTAATAAATTAATCTTGGAAAACGTATTTTTCATGTAGGCAAGAATTATGTCAGTTGTCAATCATGTTTATAATGAAACACAAAAAGTTCAAGTTTCTTTGAAAATATCTCATGTGGCCTCTCCAAACCAAAACATGATGATAATGATTAGAGACAGATAGATATTAGGCTAAAGCATCATGTGAGGATTGGAATTAGCTCAAAAATAAATCTGAACAATCACAGCAATCCAATCAATGTAGACAGATGATATCTAACCCAATTTACTATGTGCCAATAGATGATTTGCACAATCATCACAATGCATCCCGTGAAGTGCCCATTTCCATCCGAGAACTTGTACCAGAGTTCATGTTTACAAACAATTCTGTTGTTCATTCGCATCACCGGACAGTGCCTAAAACTACAATACAAAGTACCTTTTCACATGAAGTTAATCTTACAGAAATGTAGAAGAATATCAGTTGAAATTTACGACAAAAGGCAACATTTTTGATCGAACCATGCCCTAATTGTCACCTGCCGGACAATTACACACCATTTACAATTCGGCTGTGCAACCTCACAGATAAGGTAAGTCTTCTAGCATTGATATTATGCTCTTAACTGTATGTTTTTAGTCAACTTGAGGCTGATGGTACAAGTTCCCAGATGGAAATGGACACTTCACGGGATGCATCAGGGGGATCTGCAAATCGTGCTATTGTCACAACGAAACGTGTGATAATTTTGAACCAATTCAACTTAGTGGTAGCTAAGGACTAGAGGTAAAATATCTGGACGCTCATTCAGTGGTTAATGGCTGACTCAGAGATTCCCGCGGAGGCGCTCTCATTTTTAAAAAAAAATATGATTTTTGCATATACATAATGCTTGTCAGTATTACTAATCACGTATGACTAGTAAGCTCAAATCGACTCTTCATATATGATGACGAGAAGCAAAATGAGTCTGAAGTCGGTCAGATTCACTGTGAATTTTTCATGTAGCTGCATACAGCATTGATAAAAAGCTTAAATTTGCCTGACATCCCCATTGAACATTGACAATTATTCAAAGATATGATCAGTTGAAGGGTGGCCCCAAAACAATAGGAACAAAAGACATTTTCTCCTTTGTGTGGACTAATCTCAAATCAATATTTGCGACTTCTGACTCATTTTGCTGATCGAATCACATATAGAAAACACATATTTGTTATAAATTTCCGGATCCGGACTTTTTGTACAAACAGTCTCCTATGGCACGTGTGCTACACAAAAATGTTTACTACATACTTGAAACAAAAAAAATCTGATCATCTCAACTTTGGAATTGGGTTATTTTAGGTTGACTATTGACTATTTTAAAAAGACACCAAAAATGATATTTCAAAAATTCTCGAGTCAGCCTTTAATGAAATGAATATGTGTCTTATTAACAATCAAAAATGGCTATGGAAGGCAGGGCCGGCCGAGAGGTTTGAACATTACGGTAAAGTCATGCTCAAGCAAGACTTCGAATCAATACCAAACACAAACCATGTTAAAATGTACATGTGTGATTAGATGGCATGTATTTCAATGACACATTGGGTGTGGGATTTGATAAATGACGATTACTTTCCATATGCATTGGGCTCCAAACTACTCCATGTTGAAAAGTCTGTTCAGTTTACACAGGGGGCAAAGCGTGATACTCAGAACCCTCAAATTTCTCTTTACGACGATTGAACCCAAGGCGATCGATAGTTGATGACTTATAGTAGTAGTAGTAGTAGTCGTCGTAGTAGTAAAAAAAAACCAAATGTTTAATCCGGTTTGTCCCCGAACGGGGTGGCCGGATTCCACTCACACCATTATTTTAATTGGAAGAACGAGGCCCGGAGGCCGAGTTTATCATTAAAGTTCATTTTTAACCAATTTCACGATACTTTACGGACTGCCATCACCCAGTGAAAAAACAACGAACAACCCGCTGAACGGCCACGATTCATAAGCAACGGAAGCAACGTTGGCAAGGGCCCCGCGCGACAGCAGAAAAACGCTTGATGACGCGAGCGGCTCAACCTAATAACTTCAATATCGCAGCGAGTACTACTGGGTTCAATTAAACGAATTGAACCCAGGCATCAGTCAATGAAATGCTTACATTTTTCAACAGCTGTTTAGAATGTGGCATAACCATTTTTATCTATCTCAGGGTGAAATTGACACTGGTACAATATCGCCACCCTGTATCACTTGGGATTAGCAGAAGCAATTTCCCTTCTGATGAGCGCAAACATTTCCCGTTCATGTTTGAAAACATTTGGAGTGAAAAAAATTCAATCAAACCCTCCCTACAGGAACCTCATCTAGGGGATATCATGGGAATTATTTGTGGGAGAATGGTGTCATACGTCGACCTGGTTTCCTTCCTGTCAGTGTTCCATGCTAGAATGAAGGCAGTGAGAATCAGACATTTGGATATGAAAAATTGATTGATTATCCCATTTACCCTTGACATGCTCTGTAAAAGCAAAGAAATCAGACAAATTGAGGATATTTTGGTGTTTCTATATGATATCACATTTCCATGTGTAAGTATTTGGCACTATATTAAGTCCAGTATATATTTATAGTGACAGAAGGAGATGTTTTTGAGGATATAAATTTCTCTCAAATTGCACTTGATCGGTTGTAGACCACCTAACGAGAACATTTTGAAGGTTTATTGGACAAACAAGCATGAAAGAAAACCGGAAACCTTGTTTTGAACTTGCCTGCTATTCTAAATCGGCCCAATAGGAAACCATGCTTTGAACTTCTGTTGTTCATGACAGAAATTACTAAATCATCATCTTATTACATAAAGACGGCATATTCGACTTATTCACTTCAGGTGTGATCTAATACATTGGTATAAGCATTCCAAATATGCAAAAAACAAAATGGAGGGCGCTTCTCTCTGAAAATCTCATGTCTCTTTAAGGGGAATTTTGTGACCCACAGCCGCATCCCCCCGATGTAACTAAAAAGGATATATGTGTATCATCTGAACCACTGGCCTAAGTCTAATATGTGTGCCAAATTTTACGTGCAAATTCTATCTCCTCTGCAAGAAATTTGAAATTGTGTATTTTCTGTCTGTTAAACAACATTAACAGTGCCGGGGGGGGGGGGGGGGGGGTTTTTTTTTTTTTTTTTTTTAATAGGAAACCATGCTTTGAACTTCTGTTGTTCATGACAGAAATTACTAAATCATCATCTTATTACATAAAGATGGCATATTCGACTTATTCACTTCAGGTGTGATCTAATACATTGGTATAAGCATTCCAAATATGCAAAAAACAAAATGGAGGGCGCTTCTCTCTGAAAATCTCCTCATGTCTCTTTAAAGGTCCATGGACATGCTTTAAACATACTTATAATACCACCAAAAAATGGTTTCATTCATATTATGTATTGGTATCAATGTAAAATCTGCATGAAGCAGTAATTGAGAAACCGTATATTTGATAAAAATTGGGTTTTTTTTTTTTTTTTTTTTGGGGGGGGGGGGGGGGGGGGGGCACCGTGATACAAATATTTGCTCATAACATCAAACACAGCTGTTTGACCCCTTGTTATTTGTCTCTTTTATTTTTAGAGCAATTTTATGCAATGGCGACACAATTTTGACAAAGTAAGGACATGCAGGAGCTATTACCTCTGCAAAAATCAGCCATTGCCATATAGGCCTATAAAGGTCATAATTTGTATGTCATAGTGCCCTCTATATGCCTATTTCACAGAGAACTAGAGCTAACTAGATTTTATGAAAAATCACATTTGCCTGCAATGAAATTTCACAAAATTTACACAGGATGTAGTTAGTGGAATAAATACTCCAATTTAGTTGTCAAAAGTGTTGTTGCCATTGATATATATTTTTTTTTAATTCTCGTTTTGTCATAATAATGAGACTTTTAGACAGCTGTGCAAAATGCACCATCATAATCAACTGACATGTTGGCAACACAGTTTCAGAGTTATGGGTCAAAGGGTAAAATATGACCAAAAGTTGTTATAAATATAATTTCAACAAGTGGATGGCTGTAACATATTTGGCTTCATCATTCCATAGCCAATTAACAATAACTATGGCAAAATATACAATTTTGTAATCATTGTGATGAGTGGAACAATTTAATTATATACATTTTTCCTACTTGGCAGCCCAGGCCCCAGCCAGCTGCTCAGGTATACCCATCACTGCAGTCAAGTCAAATGTTATGTAAAAGTCCTCTGTGTTGTTGAACTTGCACTTTTGCCTCTCCATAAAAAAAGTAATTGCAAATGCTGAGAAAAATAGAAAAGCAATAACAAGCTGACATTCAAGTAACCTAAATCCTCCAGTAGAAAGAAAGCCAGAAGAACTTCATTTTTCACTCTCCTCAACAATATAGGTCAATATGTGAAGCATTCATCTTAGATTTATTCCCCAAATAGCACACACATACAACTATTTATGGCATCTCTCTTACCAGCCCCTAGGTTATCACCACTCAACATAGGTCAACACTAACCTGAGATTTGAGGACATGGGAAGAGTGCTTCACAGAGGAGATTTGACTCACTGAAGCTATAAAATTTAGGTTATTTCGGCAGCAGTAATTTCTTCTGCCAATTTGCACTTGAACAAGACCTACATTTTTCTAGCATTAATCTTTCAAAGAATCTGAAAATTATGAATGTGTGCATGGATGGCAGCTTTGTAGCCAGTGGCCATGTGCACGGTCTTATGATTTGTGTTGATTTTTTTCCCTAAATCGCTTGAAAAATGTTCCCAAATTGCAAAGAATTCCACTGGTGGAAAATGCTCTGTGCAAGAATCCATTAAGGATAAAAAAGTAAAGGGGACGGACCTGTGTACACAGGAACGGAGTGCCCATCTCTCTTTCCATTAAGGATACAAGTTCTCTATAACACTTATTGAGTATATAACATCAATGCTATATGTTAGATGCATGTCAAATCTGAAAAAAATGTAAATTAAAATTTAAGATTAAAGAAATTATATTTTATTTTAATTAAGCAAGTTAAATACAATGTAATAGTCTGCTGTATAAAAGCTGTGTGTGTATAGGATTTCACACAACTTGCATAGAAGGTGAATATCATGCAGTCAGTTATGATGCGTGAACAAAAAAACACGTAAAAAGGGTCTCTTTTTTCCAACAGGCGGTGTACGCGCGTACATTGATTAGGGTGTCAAAAACAGCAAAATATAGAAAAAAGGGTATGTTTTTTTCGTAACCCCGAAATTGTGATGTACGCGAGATCAAAATCATCAAAAATATTGTAATTTGGAAGTGAAGCAACACGAGCAAAACAGATAATAAGGGTATTTTATCAATGCAGTGCATTGTTTACTTGTTTAAGGTAGCAAAAACTGAGAAAAAGACTTACGGTAGCAAAACGGACAAAAATGCTTGTTTAGGGTATGTTTTTTAGTCGATGGAAATACTTGTTTAGGGTGCATTTCGGAAGTCCATGTTCACGCATCATATCCACCTTTGAATACAACTGCCGCCCCCCCCCTTCCCCCGGGGTTTTATGTTTAAAGGCTGACTCAGAGATTTCCCGAAGAGGGCGCCCTCAATTTTCAAACAAATTGTGTTTTTTGCATATACATAATGCATGTCCATATACTAAACACTGTGTGAAATACTAAGCTCAAATCGAAGTCCTTCATATAGAAAATCACACCTTTGTTAGAAATTTCCGGATCCGGAATTTTAGTTAGACACGGTCTCCTATGGCACTTATATACTACACATAAATGTTTTACTACATGCAACGAAAATTCTGATACATCTCAAACTTTGGAATTGGGCTTTAGGGGACTCTCTTTATGTTCTAGTTGACTATTTTCAATCATTTATCACAAAAAATTATATTTCAAAAATCTCTGATTCCGACTTTTACTTAAAAGAATACCAAACCATGTCAAGATAGCTCATGGATCACAGTGTTTAGATAGAATAAGAACCACAAAACATTTCATGTCATGCTAAAATTTCGTTAGTACTAGTTCTTTGCTTTTAAGCTGATTTCATAGCTAATTTTTTATTGCTTTCACAAAGTTCATAATTTACTTTTTTTCTTTCCTTTCATCCAGTTTATGCTTATTTCAGCTTTTTTAAGCTACTTTTCAAAACCTCACTCACAGTTCTGGTGCGTTAAAAAGAGTGTAAAGTCAGGTTTTTTTATGTGTTAAGATAGGATTTTTTGTGTGATCACATGTCTTGACCAAGGGCAGTGGCAGGGGGTAGTTGGGGAGTCCCCCCAAACCCCCCAAGAGTTTCAAAATTCAGAAAAAAACAGGGGTTTTAAAGCCATATTAGTAATTGTGTAAAACTTTCACCCTGCCTATTATTTTACCATAGCATCGCTCCTGGACATACGAAATTGAAATTTTTCCCTCAAAACATGGGCATTGTGGGATGAACTCAATACCCCCTCTGGAGAGCAAAGGCTATAGAACCGACCTCCACCTTGATTTCAACTAATTCACTGTCCGACTGCAACAAGCCCATTATACCATAACCCTTAGAGCATGAAAAATGCACTTTCTCGTTGATTTTGCCAGGTGATCTCGTTTTGTAAAATGATCTTAGAATCAAGAACATGTCAGGCATGATGGTTTTAAAAAATTACCGTCACCAAGATCAACTACAGTATTTGTGCAGAATTTGCATATGGGCTTTCCAAATAGCATGGGCCCTAATGTTCAATAGTTGCTATGATAGGTGGGACGAGTTTTACACAGTATTATAAGTGCACAGTTCTCAATATTTTTTATTATATAGAACTTTGACCATCGTCAGGTTTGAATCTGCCACTCAACTCGATTGTTTTCTTGGTAATCAGCGAAAATCGTGTGTTCATGGCCATTCTAAAGAATTACCGAGACAACCAAAAGAGGCCTTGAACACTGAACACTAGATTGAGGTTGTGGGTGAGTCTGCATCAGCCAATTTAACTTGGACCAGGCACTTACCTCACGTGTCTTTCTCTCCTCCTCTATACCCGAGTGAAATGGGACTGAGCTGTTAAGGGAATTTGTTTCCACAATCTTAAGTTCTATAGGTTTGTGGCCCACCTAGCAAAGTGATTCTGATGATTTCCTGGTCCCAGCAGACAAATTGTAAAGTGCAAATGATCTTATATTTGCATTATCATTATATTCATCACATAAAATATTTCATAATCAAATCTAATTTATTAACACATGTCTGAGTTAAATGGTTATGCATGAACATTCTATTCATGTGATATTGAAAATCTTTTCCCATTTTGATTTTAATTGTTTAAATCTCATCATTAAAATTGTAATTCCTGCATCAAGTGCACTTTTGGCATCATTTTCATCACTTATAGAGTACCGTAAAGTAGAAATATTCCCCTACATTAATTTCCGTCGTTTTTTCGTGTCACTTCTGAGCAAGCGGCAAATTAAGAAACAACGCCAAAATGTTTATTTTTGGTAGTCCTAATGTTGCGGGTAGCTGAAAAAAAGTGAATTAAAAAGTGAAAATGCGAAAATCGCTGAAAAGCGTAAAATCCACCACAGAAATTACCGACTTACAGTACTTACAGGAAGGCAGCATTTTAGTAAATCTACACCCCACACCAAAATGGTGTGCAAGATCTTCATATCCTGTTTCGTACTAAGACAAAGACAATTGTGAAAGGAAACCGTGGCCTGGGAATATTTTGTGCAATCATGCACCCGTCCTTCATCCTGAAAGAACTGAAGTTTGGTATAGCAAAGAAAAAGGTTTGAGATTTCTTTCTACAATGAGGAATTCTCCGGAAGGTTGGGAAAGGTTGGGATGGGAGTTGAAGTAACCCGCAGATTAAGGACCTGTTTTTCTGACATTTTGAAGAAAAAGGTCCTATATTGAGTGCTAGTCGATGCAGTGTATTTGTGTAGGTAACAGCTGCTAGACATAACAGGACTGTTGCCTTTGGAGATATTTCCGCCTCAACCAGTGTTCTGGGATGTGTAAGAGTGTGGCTAGAGTCATTTTTCATATTTATTCACAAGTAAATATTACCGGTCCTAAACACGGTCATACCTGACACTCAACGTCCTTTCTCCTCGAACAGAAGAAATCAGGACCCCTACGGGGAACCCCAAAACATTTGTATACGGGTTTGTCATTCCTTAACAAGGGCGTCCTGCTATCCGCCGCCTTCTCTCACTGAAAGGAATTATAGTGTTTGACTCCTACAGACAGACAGACTGACAAGTTAACGCAGGTATACCTGTGTGACTACTTTTGTTAAAATTTAGGGGGGGGTGCCACACAGTAGCAAAATTAGGACACCCAAGTCATGAAGAATCGAACACTGCATAAGAACACACAGCGTTACTAACAAGATAACTGCTTACAAAATCCATCCCAGCCCACAGACATTGCCACTAACCGACACCCTAGTGCACATAGAGTATCTAGTTGTCATTCTTCCACCTCTTCTCCTCCTTGGCGATATCGGTTACGTGCCACGCAGAACGTGCCAGATACCACTATCGGATCACTACAATGGATAATGATAAATAGGATGATTTTGCCGGCCAAGCGGAACCATTATTGGCTATCGATAGGAATTTGAAAATATTGGGCTCCGCGAATCCGTATGTCAGCACCCAAATTTTTGCAACTCATAGCTCAACCAATAAAAATTTGGGCTGAAATCAATCGAATTTTATTACAAAGTTGTTGAAGTCTCTCAAAAATTGGGAGATAAAAAATGCAGATGTTACCATTCCCCCCCCCCCAAGTCAGGTATGCCACTGTTGATCTGATGAGCTGTACAGCCCGTCTATAAGAATTTTGTATAGGTCTTAAAGGGTAAGCTTTACATGAAGCTAGCATAGATAACTAAACTTTTTTTTGGCAAATTTTGTAAAAGGCAAGATTAAGCCAAATAAACTGTGGAAGCAAAGTATAGAGAATGCATTATACACATGATTTCCAACCAAAAGGTGCTAGTGCCTGTAGTTATGTTATTTAATTCAGTACCAAAGTGTAACCTCCAATATGAATCTCATTCATGAATTGTATACATTGACAACTATATTTTAAACATTTTGATTATTTAAAGGGTGTGTTACCGAAAGTCCATAAAACAGAGTTTAAAAATTCCTACAAGGCTCTAACTGAGAGAACTTGCAATTGAATGATCTTTTATTGTATGAAAGGGTCTCCACACATGGATAGCGGTCAGGTGGCACCGTTGAAATAGTCGCCGATTGAAAAACCACAGGAAGTTGCATTTTGCTCTCTGCAATATGGACTTCAATTTATTGGCAAAGTTAAGGAAAAACCGAAAAACAGTAGAACAGCTATGTGGATTATGTGCACCATGCAGGTGTATGAATTATTTCCCGCCATATTGCAAAGGGCAAAAAGCAACGTCCTGTTGTTTCAAGCGGCGACTCAGACCTGCTATCCCTGTGTAGAGTCAATTGATTTTAGGAGTGGCAGTATCTCAAGTTGAAGGGGATGAGTTGTGATATTTAAAAATGAATGAAAATGTTCAATGCCATTGTACCTTTAATAGACTTAACCCTTCCAGGCATGATAGATATGTGTAGGTTGCCCATAGTCAGTGTTTCTTTGGATGGCTTCCCAAAAGCCCATCTCAAAGCTCTGACCTAATACCATGACTTTGTCAATCTTGAGGTTGACAGGTTGTGGCACGTACTATTTCTATATATAATTCAATGATACTGCCTTTATTCGTGTCAAATATGTTAATATGATTTGAGGAAAAGCACGAATTTCGGGCTGTGTATAAAATAAAAACCCGTGGAGTCCACTGTTAACTGAGACCGAACAAAGTATAGGCTTTATTGCGCTTATTTTAATGCATTTTTATGAATTTATATATATATTTGATTTTTTCCAACAAACTTATGTTGCTGAAGTGTCTCCAACGAGTTTTAAAGAAAAAAAAATCAAATATGGAGGAAAGGATTCTCATTGAAGAATGGCATCAATATTGAAAAATTAAACATAATAAAAACAAAACCAAGCCAATCTGAGGAGTTTCAGTTATCCTACCTTGAGAGTTGTCTGCCTGGCGAAATGTCAAGTGCTAGCATGGGCACCATGGTCAACCATGGCAAAACATGGCTGACCATGGTTAACTATGGTCAGCGATGATCAGCCATGGTGCCTTAACCATGGTCAACCGTGGTTACCATGGTACCCATGGTATACCATGGTCGACTGTGCTTTAGCAAGGCTGAACAGTGTCAGCCATGGTCATCTCCTGACTTGACCATGGTTGACCATGGTAACTCAAGTATACCATGGTCGACATGCTGAAAGCTGGCTGGAGCAGTGGCAGCCATGGTCATCAACGTGTGGGCCATGCGTTGAACATGGTCACTTCAGTATACCATGGTACCATGTACACATCATTTGGACCTGCACTCAGTGCAATTGTGGACTGACCATGGTCATAACCCAGAAAAATCAAGTAGATTATGGTGGAACAAGGTAGTCCCATGGCTGTCCATGTTGACCATGCGCACTAAATTAGGCATCTGGTCTAGCCATGGTGGACATGACATTAAGGGGCTGTATGGTCGGGGACCATGGTGACAATGGTCAACTTCAAGTGCGTGGGTCTGACCCAGGAGTCACTGCATTAGGAAAATTGACATGTATGACCATGGTCACTACAAGTGTCCTCTGGCGGGCCAAAGAATTGTGAGAAAAAAAATATTCAAAATCATGCGAGCTTAGGTTAATTAGGTGATCCATGGAGTAATGTAATAATTACACTGGTCCACTACTATATTCAGCTCTGAAAAGAACTAGAAAAAGTCATGGGTGAATGGTGGCCACAATTACAGCGTAATGGAATTGGTTAAAATTTATGGCATTACGTGGTTTTGGGGTTCCCGGCCAAAGTCAATCTGTACATTTACTCCACATTGCATGATGATGTACAAATAGATTATGTGGCCACACAATCTTGTTGGTCAACCAGGGTCAAGACATGGCGGACCATGGTGACTATGGTCAGCGATGATCAGCCAGGTGGCTTGAGCATGGTCAACCGTGGTTAACATGGTCCCCATGGTATTATACCATGTCGAACCATGCTTTCGCATCGGATGAGCCTTGTCAACATGGTCATCACACTTGTGGGGCCAGGACGGTGACCATGGTCCTTCTACCATGGTCTACCATGTTTATCACCTCATTTGGACCATGGTTGACCATGATCATTTCAGTGCAATTGTTTCACTGTGATACAGGGATTCCCTGAGGTTTTCAGGATTTTTTTCACCACTGTGAAGCTCTGTGGACATTAGGTCCACCATTTTCTCTGAGTCTTTTAGTCTTTATTTAGTGTGTTTATACTGTTGAAACTTCTTTTACAATTGATATATTATAGTTTCCCTATTGTTATTAAGCAAGATAGGTAGCTCACTTGGTAAGTCATCAGTCTTGTAATACGAAGGTCCCCGTTTCAAATCCCGGCCAGGTGTTGATTTTCTGTCGCTATAAAACT
The DNA here is from genome assembly GCA_023653785.1 of Ophioderma brevispina. NCBI lineage: Eukaryota > Metazoa > Echinodermata > Ophiuroidea > Amphilepidida > Ophiodermatidae > Ophioderma > Ophioderma brevispina. Next base: position 3,306 of record JAMKCH010020695.1, on the reverse strand, counting down.
TTACCTAATGGTAAGGATAGTGGCACTATAACTGGTGTACTAAAATTGTAAAACCATAGGTATTTTTTTTTTTGTTTTTTTGGGTGGGGGGGTCCATGTTTTTGAAAAAAATGGCACCATTAGGTTCATCATGGGTTGAATCATGGACAATGTGACCATGGTTGACCATAGGTTAACATGTTTTTGAAATGGCCACGCACATGCCAACATGGTCAAAAACACCCAAACAACCATGGTCAAAACTCATGTAATTTTTTGACCATGGTTGACCATGGTTAAATAAACCTGGCCATCTTAACCATGGTTGTACCAGAGTTTTTGAAAAATGGCACCACTTCCGACCTGGTCAAACATGGCGAGTTTTGACCATGGTTTGACCATGTGTCACTGTTTGAATTTTGACCATGTTTGGCTGTGGCGTGCCATTTTTCAAACATGGCTAACCATGGATTGACCATGGTCAAAACCACCCCATGGTTGAACAGGTTAAACCATGGTCCAACCATGCTTTTTTTCTATCCAGGAGAGAGGGGCGTAACAAATCTAGACTAGCTCTAGTTATTATGAATTCTGTGATGAATGGCATTCATGTTTCTAGGAGCTCAACACAATCATATTGGAGTTTATGATGGCTGTAAATTGACATATGAAATGCCTGCAACCATTTTCTTATGATATCTTCTTTGCACATACCGGGAGAGTGTAGAAAATGCAGAGCCGAATATTTTCATTACGTTGTTGCAACCCATTGCGCGTTGTTTTATTTGGTATTAATAATTTTCAGTTCATTGCCTTAGTTAATTTTTGAAAAAAACTTCAGGGTGTCTTAAAAGTAATATAGGTGTGTTAAAGTAGTTTAAGTTGCCTCACTGTTAAAAATAAGGTGAGCATCATGTGGACTAAAATTGTTAATCAAAAATGGACAAATCTTAACCCAGAATGTTTAAAAGAGTGAAAGGGGTAGCCAAAGATGAAGGGGGAAAAGTGGAGGGAGAAGAAAATTATGAGGAGCAGGGTGAGAGTGGAAAGAGGAGATAGGAAAGGATGAAAGGGAGATTAGAGAAGGGGTGTGGGGGGAGATAAGAAGGCCTAAGGAGTAGAGAGAAATATAGAAGAGAGGGGGAGATAGAAAGGGGGGGGGGTGACTCCATTTGACAAAAGATTTTTACTAAACAATTATTAGGGGGACTCCCCTTATTTTCCTCCCCTACACTCTATCTAAGAAAAAAAAAGGTGTGAAAAGAGTTCTAACTTTCCTCTCTATGGAACCCTGTAAGATTCTTCAACGGAGCCCATAAATAGTTCTTTAACTGCCGTACAGCACCTTTTATGGTTCTGTTAGGAACCTGTTGTGTGGTTATCAATATTTTTAAGACCATTTTGGAGGGTTACATTCTTGAAGGTTCCTTATAGAGGACAAAAAAAGGTTCTCAAAAAGCCGTATTTTTCTTAGATTGGATTGGTTAAGAGTGTGAATGATCCCTTACTCACTTAATGAAGTGAACCATTTTTAAATATATTTTAGATAAATTTGGTACGGTTGATTTGATTGATTTCAAGGTTTGTTAACAAACTGTTCCGTCTCTTAAAAGCGATTCTTATTCAGTGGGCGTGGCTTTATCAATGTTAACAAAGGAATTTGATTGGTTTAGATCAAAGTTCCGCCTCCATTACTAAGCAATAGATGGATAGTGCGTTCAGCAATTACGCGGTGGTTGCCTGACATGGCGCTTGCAACGGCGCCTTATAACTGCGTCTTTCATTCCGCGGTTTTGTACGCAAATGCAATTTGCGCAGCGTGACAATTACCGCGCGATGACTTTTGGTTCCTTGTTGAAACATTTGGTTTCAGGAGGGTGGTAGCTGTATTTAAATGAATAAAAACGCGTGACGATTACCGCGCGAATGACTTTTTTGTTGCCTTGGGGTTGCCACATTTTGTTTTAAGAGGGTGTAATTATTTAAATGAATAAAAAAGAAATAGTAGATTTTTTTAACAAATAAATTATGTCGATAAAAAGCAAACATTACACAAATCTAAATAAGAATGAGAATAAAAGATGAGATTTTTTGTTTTGGCCATCTTAGATGGTGTCATAATGGATGGGCATCCAATATTTTATCGTGGTGGATACTGGCTGCACCGGCATCCACCACTCAAAATATTGGATGCCCATCCATTATGACACCATCTAAGATGGCCAAAATAAAAAATCTCATCTTTTATTCTCTAAATCAAGGAGATTTTTTCTGATAAAAATTCCTTCAAATTTGTATTTGATTAGTTGTAGAAGATCTACCAAAACATTTCAGAGGTTTATGGGACAACTTAGTTTAAAAGAATAGCAAAAACTAATTTTGAACTTACCTGCTGTCCTAATTAAGCCTATTCAAGTGTGCTTGAAGTAAACCGCTTACTACCATTTTCAATTCTTCAATTATGAATGGTGTCGTTCCTAGCGATCTCAAAATTGCTAAGGTCATTCTGATTTATAAAAAGGACAATGTTCAATTATATTCTAATTATCGTCCCGTATCTATTCTACCTTTGTTTTCTAAAATTTTAGAGCGTTTGGTTTTTAATAGGTGCTTGTCATTTATTGACAAATATAGAATTGTTACTAGCAAACAATTTGGCTTTAGACCGAATCATTCAACAGAAATGGCTATTATTAATTTACTTGATATGGTTTACAATGGGGTTGAAAATAACGAAACTAGTTTGGGTATTTATTTAGACTTATCTAAGGCCTTTGACACAATCAATCATGAGATTTTGCTCAATAAACTAAAGCATTATGGTTTCAGAGGTATTACATTAAAATGGTTTGAAAGCTACCTAAGCAACAGGTTTCAGTACGTTCACTATAACTCATGCAAATCTGATATTAAACAAGTCACTTGTGGCATTCCACAGGGGTATATTCTTGGTCCGTTATTATTTATCTTGTATATTAATGATATTATTAAGTCGTCATCAATTCTTAATTTTGTATTGTATGCAGATGACACAACAATCTTATATTCTCACAAAGACTTGGATAGTAAAATACAAATGGTGAATATGGAACTCCAAAAAGTAGTAAACTGGTTTAAAGCAAACAAGTTATCAATTAATGTTGACAAAACCAACTATATGATCATGGGAACACCTCAAAAAACCTTTAAATTTAAAAGCAATTCAAGTGTTATTTTGGATGGCAAAAAAAAAAAAAAAAAAAAAAATCTACCTTTGTTTTCTAAAATTTTAGAGCGTTTGGTTTTTAATAGGTGCTTGTCATTTATTGACAAATATAGAATTATTAC
>JAMKCH010020694.1:0-21771 GCA_023653785.1 Ophioderma brevispina | reverse complement strand
AACTTAATCGGGTCTATTCACTACCCCACTACCCCAACCCTCAGGGTATATGAACAATAACATTCTTGTTTCGGAATCAAGCTTAAACCTCCTATTACTTTAATTAAAAAACATGGGTTTAAACGTTTCAGCTAATTCAGAAACCGAAATTAAACTAGTACAGAATGATCGTAATCGCAACAATTAAAAAGCAAAAAACTAAGAAACATCCATTTATCAATACACATATTAAAACTTCTTAGATTATCTAACCCTTTCATGGCATATCAGTCTCATTTCCTCCTGCTATATGTCACTTTCCTTTTATCCTCTTCTTGAACAATGTATTTGCAACACATCTGTTTCTTTCATCCACAAAGCTCCAAACACCATCTTCCTTCCATATTCCTCTCTTCTCTCACCCATTTCCTCATGACCCCTTCAAAACCCTTCTCTCCTTTTCCCCCCATGCCCGTTAAAATCACCAACACAAAGAACTAATTCACAACCGACACTTTGCCCTCCATTCCTCCGCCAACTCATAAACTAAAACTAACTTTTCTTTACGCATATCGATCAAAAGTAAAATTCGGCTGTCAACCTATTTTAGTACACTATTTTTTGGAAGCTGGGCAAGGACAGGGATCCACTATCTGATGAAGTAGCCCGTCATTAAACACTTTAATACTCTGTATGCTCCTAGCCACTTGGTTGCTTATTACGAACACTCGCAGGGTTTGTCAAGTAGACACAGTTTCATTGATTCCATATGGTCGAAATCAAAGCGCTTCTTATCGTACCGTTTTTGTTTTGCAAGCGCTTTCTTGATTAGTTTTTCGGGGAATCTCATTCCTCGAACAAATTGTGATGCTACTTTCAAATTCTTTTCAACATTCGTGGAATTGAAGACCCATTTTCATTGTCTAAAGTGCGAGATGCCAATCTTCCGTTTTACTCGAAATCCGATTTTTTTTTTACATTTTCTGGATTAAAACTCCGATTTTTCTTATTATTGGTGTCGGTTGGATTTTTTTACTTTTTCCATTTTTTATTGTTTTACCGTAGATTGAGATTTTAAAGGAAATCTTGTTTATCATAATCTGATCTCCCAGACTCTGATGCACTCAAAGTACATCGGAACATCGGTATATTAAATAGGTTGCGTACATCGCGATTTTGTAGAAGAGACTAGCATAAATGCAAAACATGTCACCTGGAAGTGCTGGTCCTGCAAGCTTGCTCTAAGATCGGAAAAATACCGACGAAGCTACAATGACATGCAATTGAATTTACAAGCCTTGGAAACAAAAGACATCGAGACAGTAACGGACCCGTTTTCAATGGCGTTTTCTCAAAGAGAAAGGCGATAACTCTGCAGTTTAACATCGGAATACAACTTCATTGGGTAGGTTGTAAACAGATGTTAAGTGACGGCAAGTTCTTTCACAATTTTTGATCCATTGCTGCAATTTTGAGGCTCGATTGCATGTGTTGCAACTCTGCGTAGTAGCTATCACTGATGCCCAGGAAATGACTGCAAAGGAAAAGCCCAAAGCGTGTCTTGTATCAATAATCATTATTTTACTTGGCCCTTTTAATACCTGGAAGTTTGAATTTGATCAAACAGCATGACTAGTATGAGATGATTTTGGAGTCCCAGAACTAGCTATTTAGCCCCTTCTCAACATTTACATTTAATTTTAACTCTTTTTGGAATGATATTTTACTCTCAGACAGGGTCTTTTTCCTGTAGCTCTAAATGTTGCAGAAACCCTCTGCTTCGAGGGGCTTCACCCCCTCGACCCCCACCGGGGCTTGCCCCTGGACTCCCACCATGGCCCTTAAGCGGGCCCTGCACCCCCTGTCCAGTTAGGGGCGATACTTCTGCTCGCTTCGCTCCCTCCGTTCGCATTTTCAAGATTTTTTTTCCACTCCCATTGTCATCTCTGAAGTGGTATAATATGGCCGAAACATGACTTGGACGTAGTCCTTGGTATCTCGGTTCTAGTCCATGCACTAAACTGAGTGAATCCTGTTTGAATTCACCGCACTATTGTATGCCAACTCCATATGAGGATTAAATCTCCCATTCACCAGGAAATTATCTAATACGTTGAACGTTGGTACGATGCTTCTCATTTGCCCATTTCTGAAGCAGGAATGTCCAGTGAAATGGGTGCAATTTGTCCACACCAAACTTGCGACATAGACATTTGATAACATCCGCTTCAAATTGTGCTCGCTGGCGCTATGATCTTTTCCATAAGAGAAGTATGCCTAATATCTTTTTGTAAACAAGCATTCTGCAACAGCATCTGCGTCTGTCCGTGGAAGTGGGTACATATTCACAATTTGGTAAAATAATCGGTCACTACAAGAACATATCTATCTCCCTTTGAAGTTCATACCCAATTCTGCAATATCTGCAGGCAACCATGTAAAAAGGTCTACTTTAAGAAATTGTTTCAATGGGGCACGAAACTTGGGTACTGGATTACAATCGATGTTTCTGACATTGTTCACATGACTGACAAATTCACTCATGTTTCTATACATAAAAGGCCAGTAAAGGAAAAGAGCTCTATTCACAGTTTTTTCAACACCATCTGACCCCACTCAATGTACCATGATTTGACTGAGAATTCAGATCAAACAGATGGAATAACTGCTTGTAAAGTAGAGGTTTACTAGCCTATTTGCCTTTTCCAAAGAATACTCCATTATGAAGAAACATATGTTGATGCTCTGCGTAACCTTGACAACACGGGTTTACCTACCTCGACAGTTTGAGAACCTGGAGGATTCTTGGTTGTCCAAGAATACTTTGCGAATATTCCGGATCTTGCATTTGAAGCTTGTTCAATCGGTGTCATCATTAGCTAAAGAGAATGTTCACCTCAGAAGATTCGGAAATTGTGGATTGAACTAACATAGTTTTCTCACAAGGGCACAGAAATCTGATCAATGCTAGCGGAAAGGAATTTGCATTAGCAATTATGTTTACTATCATTGATACTACTCACAGGTGTTTGGAACACTACGATTTGTTTGAACCCTGCTTATTGACTTGAGTACCAGACACATAATTAACTTCATCAGTCAATTCGATACATGGAACTCCATTGTGTTTGGAACCACTTTGATAGACTTGGCCAATTCCCCTACCATCTATTTCTAAGCCCTCTGGGCAATTACCAGTTGGATCGCGTCCTAATAGGAATTTTCCTTAGCCCATCCAACGGTTTTGTTGGGTTGGTGAATATATGGTGTAGTAGTTTTGGTGTAGGTAGATACTTGTGTTCAAGGAACCATGGCACCATGTTTATATAGTAAATTTTGAATGCTCCGCGTTCAAAATTCACATGCTGTTGGTTGTTGCTTCAAGACATCGAATACACAATCCTCAGCAAATGGATTGTTGGGGCAAGACGCCACAAAGCCGATTGGTCAAGATCCAGTGCCTCAACCACCTCTCGACTAAGAGAATTCAAGCCCAAGCATGTGTTTAAGACTTCCCACAGCACGCTGCAACTCAATTGCCCGGAGCCTCTCCCTCCTCTGACGAGTTGCAACTCATGGCAACAAGGTCTTCCCTTGTAGTCGCCTTTTACGACATGGGGGGAATACAGTGGGTCCCTATTCAACACCCCAAACCCTCAGGGTATAGGATAATAATTCAAAAGGCATGCCATACTAAACTTTCTGTTAAGGGGAATCAAGCTAAAAACCTCCCGAATTTATAAAAAAAGAACGCATGTTTACATTTAAGCTATCATAAATCCAGAAATTAAAAAACAAGTACAAATGATAAATCTAACAATTAAAAAACATAACATCCATTTATCCTAATTACATATTACAAACGATCTTGGATTGATCTAAAACATTTCGTGGCCTACACGACAAGTTCAACCAATATCTTGTTGGAGCTAACGGGCCAGGTCTAATTGGATAGATGTCCATTTGTCGCCCGTCTTACGACATGCAGGGAAACACAGCGATCAATTCACCCGACCCGTCCAATATCCACAACCCAACATTTCACCTAGTCTTGCGATGGTTTTCTTCTCCCTTTTTCCTTTTTGAACATAGGCCTACTGTTTGAGCGTTCATGGGACCAAAAATCCTATTAGGCCAAAGTCAATATCCCAGTTGACTTCAGGGGGTTGAATGACTTTTCACTCTGCCTGCAGGATATTCTCTAAACCCAGCCAATTTCTGTGTGTAACGGAGGGCAGGGAAACGTTTGGAATGCATTTCTAATCCTTTATACACTTACAGTAGGGTTATCGGTGATTCTCCCCCAAAAAAAAAAATGTTTAGGAAAAAATTGAAAATAGGCCATGCATTTTCTGTTAATTTAACCGTATTTCACCCAATTTTCAATAAGGTCTTTGCAGCTTGTAGCCCACGGATAATCCTACGGCTTTAACAATATCTTGGGTACATGGTCTGTTTAAAGACCTAGGTGTAGTTGGAAACCACACGTACACAACCATTGACAATTCCCATTCTTGTGATTGTCTTCTTCTCCCTCTTGGCATACATTTGTAATAACCCTTCCAGTAGGCTTTGTTTTATAAAGACCTCGCCTGTTGACAGTGAGATCTGACCAATAATTCAATCTCACATGGGCTGTACGCTTCCTTTGTTTTGTGACCGACACTTGGGAAAGTTGGGATGAATTCTTCCATTAAAGAATGGTTAGCATTTTTGGGGTTGCTCTGGTCAGTTTGAAACGCAGACTACAAGGAAAAATGGGGGCCTGATATTGCCAGAGTTTGCCAGATTTATTTAGTGTTTGGGGGTTGATAGGAAAAAACCAATAATAGGAGAGATTGAGAATACTTGACTACAGATACAGGTATAGGTTATGGGACAATCTAACAATCATTTTTTTGTTCGACCCTAAGGTTCAGCAGATTTAAATATTTTTGAATTTAGTCATATTCCACGCTGTAAAAATCTGTCGGGCAGATAAAAAGCTCTTAGGCATTAAAGATTCTGTAATCCCCATGGCTTAAAAGCCATTGGTGATTGTTAATAAATTAGCCGGCATGTCCTATGTGTGTGTTCCAGTTAGGTGTTAGTTTTAGTTTTCAGGTAGTCTCTAAAAATGTAAACCATACTTGGGAGTAAGAAGGTGCATTGGGGTTCCTTTATATGCGGATGTCAAGTTCATGACCAAGGCAAGGTTATCTGAGGTTATGTTCCCCTACTGGCCCATCTTTTCAGAGGGTGAGTTGCAAGTTTACTTGCGGTAGTTTCCCCCTTCAAATGTTCTGAAGTAGGAAGAGAAATGGAATGTTGGTCTGGTGTTCAATGAGTTGGTATCAGTTTTCTTAATTGGCTTTATATATTTTGGGACAATTCCTTTCTTGCAGAAGGTAAGGCATTGGTTCAGTCCATTGAAAGGTAATCTGGTCTTAGTTTATGATTTATAAAACATTTGTTGGCTAGGTCTGCTTCCTCTAGCTGTTTCTTTGACAATTTTCTCGCAATGTGTCGGACTCATCTGTCCATTGGCATACATCAGCAAACAAACTGGCGATGTATTTTTTGGATAAGCGTTTAAAATTAAGTGTGCGTAGTGGGTAATTTCAGCATTATAGAAATGTTTTTTTTAACACTCAATCCCGAGTTGATCCCAAGGCCTAAACCTCTCGACTAAGCAATTCCGAGGCCAAAGGCATGTGGGTTTTAGACTGCACCGCAGCACAGCATTTCACTCATTGCCAGGATTTCGCCCCTCCTCTGACACAATTCCGCAACTCAAACCGCGGCAAACATTCGGCCACTTTTGACTTCGCCTTTTATGACATGCATGGAATACAGCGGATCATTCACTTACCACCGAACCGGCGGGTATTGTACAACACAGTCCGATCATGCTTTCTGTTAGAGGTATCGGGCTAAACCGTCATATTCTGAGAAACACCTGGTTTAATTATTTACGCCATCATAATACAGAAATTCAACAAGTACAGAATGATCAACAATCTATCAAATAAAAGAATGAACAAAGAAAACCTCCAAACAACATCAAATCTACCGATATAAGAAACCATTTAAGATTATCTAAAACAGTTTCACACCATAACGACAAGTTCAACCAATATCTTGTTGGAACTAACAGCCAGGTCTAATTTGGACGGATGTCCCATGTGAGTCCGGCCTCTTACGACATGCAGGGAAACACAGCACAAATTATTCACCCGAACCCTCCTTTGAATTGGCTGAAATTTCCAATGAGTCAATTTCATTATTTTGTTACTGATTCACTTATGGCTTTGAAAAGTCAGTGTGTTGTCATCCTATATTGGCTGAGCTGTTTGAAGCATTCAATGTCTCGCCATTGATATTGTTTTGCTTGGATTCCGAGTCACCTTGGTATTCAAGGCCAATGAAAAGGATGATGTATTGGCCGAAAGAAGCCCTTAATTATGAATAACAAATATTTAGAATCCCTTTTACAGATTTCAAGGCTTTAGTTAAATGGCTACATCAGAAATTAGGTGTGCAAATGCGTGGGATGTCATTTCCTAATAATAAAATGCATATCGTTTCAACCAACTTTTGGATCTGCTGGGCAGTTCGGGTTATTGGACAAGGGACCAAGATTGTATTAGCGCTATGTAAAATTGGTCCATACTATATGACCCATAGGTTATTATTTGCTTAGAGGTGAGCCAGTCCCTCTGTGTATTCCTTGTGACTGTGCTCTTTGTGAAAACATATCACTTGAGCGCGTTTGATTATGCGCTTAATTCGTAGAAAATATTATAGCGTCCCAGATTTGAAAACATTCAGATATTAGGCCCTCTTCAGGTGAAAATTTCCTGAAGGAGGCGGATTGTTTTAAATATTAACTTTTTAAAAGGTGACTAAAATTATGTTTAAAAAAAAAAAAAAGGTTTTGATGTTTTTAATAATCCTAATGACCACAATACAACACAATTGTGTTGAGGTGTTGTTAAACTATAATGACTCACTTTCTGTGAAACATGTATTACTGAGGCATTGATTATGCGCTTTTTGTAAAAAAATATTATAGCATTCCAGTTTTGAAAACATTTCAAGATTATTAGACCTCTTCACGGTGATAAATTTCTGAAAGAGGAGGGAATCTGTTTAAATAACAAGTTTATAAAAATGTTGGGACTGAATTTAGGGGTTGTTCATAACGGTTTAAAAATAGTTTTTTAGCTTTAATGACCGATGAAAAAATTTATTTGTGGTTAATTTTTAATACTCGCTCACTTATATCCGCAGTACCGACTTGCATTTTGTACAGTACATTATATAAGAGTTCAGTGCAATTAGGGATATGGTTAATACCCTCTGCGGATAATTCGAAAACCTCTAACAAACTGGAGATGTGGTTCAGATAAGTGGCAATTGTACCAAAGTTCTCATTGGTAACTACCAAATGCCTAGAGATGGATGGCCAGTGCAGTTCTAGTGTGGGGGGCCCGGGGAAGGTTAGTTGCAGTGGGGTCTTCAGCGCGTTGGGCGTAATTTGTGACAGTTTGTTTCCAGTTCCTTGGACCTCGCGGTTCCCGCATGTACTCTGGGTCCTCTTAAAACTGGGCTTTCTTCCTGACATGTATATGATTACAGTGTATATATAAAGGCAAATAGATATTAAAGTAGCTTTGTAAACACGACAAATAAGTATGGGTGTGCGTTGTTAAAATTATAATAATCCTCCACAAGTGTTGGAACCAGATTTTTGTTCACTGATGTTTCGGCAAATCAATTCCTTTTTTAGTGGGTGAATTTCTTAAAAACTTCTGTGGTCTTTTGAATATGGTGTATGGTAGTTTTGGGGGTAGGCATGATACTTGGTTCAATTGAAACCATGGCCATGTTATAGTAAATTCTGAATGCATCAAGTTCAAAATTCACTGCTCTTGGGTTTACCTCAAGGACAATCCCAATAAAAATCAGCAAAATGGGTTTTAGGGGCAAGACACCACAAGCAGATTGGTTGATCCAGGCCTAAACAAACCTCTCGAGCTAAGAGAATTCAAGGCCAAAGCAATACATATAATAGCAGAGGATTATATAGCGCCTTATGCTATTGGCCTCAAGCGCTTTCACAAATGGCCTGCTGATCACTGTGGCCAAACCATAACCATAAACCATTCGCACATTTCAGGGAATGCAACGATCGGGATCAGCGCTATCCCTTATCAGCAAACATACATCGAGATAACCATCTCAGACGGGACCAGCTTCCCAAATATCGACATGGGTAAATCTGTCGTAAATGTGTGTTTAGACTGCCACCGAAGCATAGCTTTAACTCAAGTGCCAGGATCCTCTCCTCCTCCGACACGCAGTCGCAACTGATGGCAAACCAAGTCCTACATTTTAGTCGCCTCTTTTACATTTTAGCGAATACGGGGGTCTATTCAATACCCACACCCGCAGGGATATGAACAATAACTAAAAAAACCATCCCATACTAAACTTTCTGTTAAGCGGGAATCAAGCTTAAACCTCCATATTTATAAAAAAACCATGGTTTACATTTAAGTATCATAACTACCGAATTAAAACTAGCTACAGAATGAAATTAAGAATCTAACAATTAAAAAACAACATCCATTTATCAATACTACTTAAAAAAGCGACTCGGATTGATCTAAAACATTTCAAGGCACACACGAACAAGTTTCAACCAATATCTTGTGGAGGGGAACAGCCAGGTCAATTGGACAAAGATGTTCCATTTAGTTGCCTCTTAAGACATGCAGGGAAACGCAGCGGATCAATTCTTCACCCCGAAACCTGTTACCAATATACACAACCTCAAACATTGCTAGATGCGATGGTTTATCCCTGTTAGCATACTTTGAGCTTTCATGGACCAAAAATCCTAGTAGTCCAAATCTCTTAAAAGTCAAAGTCCCAGTGACATTCAGGGGCGACCTTTTCATCTGGCTGAAGGATATTCTCAAAACCCAGCCAATTTCTGTGTGTAACACAGGCCGGGAGAAGTTGGTTTGCATTTCTAAATCTAATCTCTTTAACATTTATGACTGAACCAGAAAAAATTGTAAATCTCTCAAAAAATAAAAAAAATGCCTGTTTGGGACAAATTGGCATGTTCCATTACCATTATAACCATATTCACCCAATTTTCAATGTTTAGGAAGCTATAGCCAATAATCCTTACCTTTAATGTCTGGGCAAATGAGTCTGTTCAAAGAGGTGTAGGTTGTAGTTGGAAACAAAATGCACACAACCATGACAATTCCCAAGTCTTCAAGCACTCATTAGTACTCGACATTTCAAAGATTTAAAAATATGCGAAAAACAAATTAGATTTTTCATAATATGCAGAGGAGTATAATATTTCATTTAGCATGTTAGAACGAAGATTCTCTTAGTAAATGTCCTGATACTGCTACTGGACCAGATGAATCCATTATCAATTAAGAGTCTTCCACAAGAATCCCTTCTTGTACTGCTTGATATTTTCAATAATATATGGGAATCTGGGATGTTCCCAAATGCATGGCGTGAAGCTACATTATTCCTGTTCCGAAGCCAGGGAAAGATGCAAAGCTGCCAAGGCACGAATTATCGTCCCATCTCCCAACCATCCTTGTTTATGTAAGACCATGGAAAGGATGATTAATGCTAGTCTTGTTTGGTTCTGCTAAGTAAATGGACTGATATCAAAGTGTCAAAGTGGTTTCCGGCAGGGTTGTAGTACTATTGACCAACTTGTTCATCTTGAATCTTTTATTCACGATGGTTTTGTTAGAGGACAGTTTTGTCGTATTTTCTTTTTTTTTTTCTTTGAATCTTAGAGAAGCCTATGGCACTACTTGGAAATATGGTATTTTGAAGGATAATGTATATTATGGACAATATAATCATTTTTTAATGTTAGACACTAAGGTTTGGCAAAATTAAAATCTGTCGGCAAAACCGTATTGCAGATATAAGCCTCCTAGCATTGATTGGTTTTATCCCCCTGGCCTTTGAAAAGCAGCAGGGGATTTTGCAAGAGTGCGCCTGTTCACATGCATGTGTTCCAGTGTGGTTAGGTTTTAGTTTTTCAGGTCATCTTCAAAAAGTTGAAGTGTAATTTTAAAAACCTGTTTTTGTTGTTCCATGTGTGGGAAAATATTGGATCCAAAACATGGACGATTTTTCGCCAATATTTTTGCAACTCATGGCTCGCCCATAAAATATGGACTCAATAATCCAGATTTGGGAATTTTGTGATAGCAGATTCCTTCTATGTGTATATTAAGTCAGGGAGAGGCCAAGTTACTTGCTGTATTTTCACTATTTTATTCAGGTACAGTCCATAATTGGAAAGGTTTTATATCAATGTCGTAATTACAAATAAAGGGTTTTATATATTTGGGACATTCCATTCTTGCAGAAGATAGGCATGTTTCAGTCATTGAAAGGTAATCAGACCTGTTACGATATATAGAACAATGATTTTGGCTAGATCTCTGCCCTGCCTTTTTTGATTCTGCTTCCTCTATGCCGTCATTCTGGTGCGACAATTTTAACTGCAATGCCGGTACTAACTGTCACGTGCAATACTACAGCAAACAAACAGGTGGATCGTTAGCGTTTTAAATTAGACAAGTGTGCATAGTGAGTAATTTCTAGCATGATATGGATGTCTTAACTTTTTTAACACTTAATATCCACAGTACGGACTTGCCATTTAGGAAATTTGCAGATGCATTGATGGGATTGGCAAAATGCCTCTGGTATAATTTGGACACGTCTAACCAACTGAAGATGTGATCAGATAAGTGGCAATTGTACCAAAGTTCTCGTTGGTAACTACCAAATTGCCTGGAGATGGATGGCCGAGTTTGCAGTGTGTTGGTGGCAGGTTGGTGCAGTTGGGTCGTCCAGTGCTTGACCCTCGGTCTGGCCTGTGATTTAATGTGCATTTGGTTTCCAATGCTCTGGTTTCCTCTTAAACTGGGCTTTCTTCCCTAACATGTATATGATATAGTGTATGATTTAGAAGTGATTAAAGCATCTTTGTGATGCCTGAAATGAGTGTATACCTCCTCCCCAAGCAATTGTTGGAACCAGATGTTCTGCTCACTGATTTTTCAGCAGATAAGGATTTATGTATAGGTTCATGTTAAAGTCGCTAGTATTGTCTACTTTCTAGGTGGGTTGACTTTTCTGAACTCCTGTGGTCTTTTTGGACATGTGTGGGGAGTTTGGTGTGGGGCAATACACTGTGTTCAATGACCATAAATGCATTTTATAGTAAATTTCTGAACAATCAAGTTCAAAATTCGCATGCAGTTGGTCATTTACCACTGATGTTATGGCATGAGCTTATTGTACCAATATACACAACCATCAACAATTCCCAAATCCTGTGATAGTCTTTTTTCCCATTTGGCATACTTATGAGCTTTCATCGATCCAAAACCCCTTTAGTAGGCGATTCTTCCATAAAGTTGACGTCCCAGTTGACATTGAGGGGTGACCTTTTTCGTCTGCCTGCAGATATTCTTCAGTTTTGCGCTTTCTACTGCGTTGCCCATTTGATGTCTCCAGGACGAAGATCTGTCTTGGATGAGCAGCATAATGAACTTGACAAGCTTGACATCAGGGAAGATTTTGAGTAGCTTGAGGTAGAGACCTCGATGCAGACTGTATCGTACGCAGCAGTTAGGTCTAATGAAGACTGCTCCAAACTTCTGCTTCTTCTGGAAGGGCTGTCTCGATGTCATTAACTAGTCTTGCTATCTATTCAGTTGTTGATTTGCCTCTTTGAAATCCAGCTTGGGTGCGAGGTAAATTGATCCTGCCGAGTATCAGTCCTTCAAGCAGCTTATAGATGTGAGATAGTAGCGAGATGGGTCTGTAACTCTTGGGCTCATTTGATGGTTTCTTGGGCTTCAGGATTGCAATGACCTTTGAAGTCTAACATCTGGAGGGAATAGTTGACATTCCCATGCAAGTAGAAAGGAAGAGTTGGAGCCATCGCACAGCTACGGGTGCCATATCAGTAATTTCACTCATTTTTTTTCCCCAAGAGTCAAAGACCCTTGGGGTCAAATTGTCAAGAGTCCAAATTCACATTGGAGGGTCAAAATTTTATTTGTTGTAAAAATTAAGGGTCAAATGTTAACCGTGTTTTTTTACAAACCGTTTTATAACCGTTTTTAAAACGCGATTTTTTAACATTAAAAGTACTCATGATATAAACAGTAAATAACAAACACTGCATGCCAATGTTTACCCTTACATTGTTTACATTTAATAAAAATTAGTTTTAGAAAACATTTGATTGCAACAGTTTACACAACCCTACATTAATCATTTACAGTAAACATTATAACAATATCAACTAATAATAAAACTTTATAAAAATATACAACTAGTGAATAAACGACTTATATTACAGAATGATGTACATATAATTACCAAGGTATTCGCAAGTTGTCTAATTATAATGCTTAATATGAATTTTCAATTCTTAGTATAAAAATACATCATTTCAACAATTTTACACAACACTACATTACTACAATGAATCATCATCATACATTTTACATAATATAAAAAAGACCTAAAATATAAAATAGAAGAACAATTTACACTTATGGAAGTCATTAATAAGATATTAATAAAAAACAATGTTTTTATTTGAATTTTGTATCTCAGAACTATATACCAACAGATTATTAACATGTATAAAATAGAATTGAAGTGCTAAAAAGAAAGATTATGAAAGAGTAAAAAAATAGCAGCCCAATCAGTTGTGAGTATTGTTTTTGGCAGTTTTGGTTATTTAACTAACTTGACAAGTTGAACATTTAAAAATTAGTGTACAGGAATAAACTATTCATTATACATAGTGAAGGGAACAAAAAATACAAACAAGTTACATATTTGATACACTTTGTTTTCCCACTTTTTGCATATCATTAAACACAACCATTTGACAGATAAATAAACTTATTGAAACTACTTATTGAAACTGCACTCATTTTTTTTGTAACTTATAAACTTTGAAATTTTTCAATGCCTATAAAATAATAACCTACAGGAATTAAAAATATCATTATACAAGTGAGAATCACAAACATAACACTTATTACACCTGTTTTTCCCACACTCTTTGCATATCATTACACAACATAACAATTTGAACTTATTGAAACTGGCATCCTTTTTCAACGAGCCATGTTGTTCTTCCATTTTCACTTAACGTTTCTTCATTCTTTAAAATTTTGTGACTCTTGCCTTTTTTGATATCAATTGTCACTAGATGGACCTTGGACGCTATTCATCATTTCGATACATTTCCAGAAAGTCAACGAAGCCCTAAACTTGGTAGACCAGAACGGTTTGCAACCGAGAACCTCGATCGCACGCAACAGAGGTAACTGGGCATGACATAATCTCTGCCAAGTAGCGAAATCTCAGGAAAAACCATCAGCCCTCTTACTACCTTTACACACGCTCGGCCAGTGATGTGAAACAACCATTCTTCAGAAACACCTGCCTATACTCTGTCCTTCAACCTAATCTGCAATCGATCATGGGGGAACACACGTGCATGTACACCATCTTCTTGAATTGGCTGGGTTTAGACTTCTTACCAAACACTGACACACCTTACCTAATGGCGTCTGCACACGTGGATAACAAGAGCTTTGGAGCTGGCAGGGAGGCTGATGGTTTTACACTTCCTTTAACACTTCATCCAGAGCCATAATGGTCTCCATGGACGAACTGTCAAACCTATCCTCCAAATTACCGACGAGTTCGGTAAGACATCACGTAACCTCAGATTGGAACTTCCTCCTTGCATGCTGACGGCCTTCCACTTTAATCCCACGGTACTTACCCCCTTCCAGCATATGCTATGCTGCTTTCCAGCTTCACCTCACCCCTTTACACACTCGTTATGCATATCAAAATACCAATCGTGCTCTTCACCAATGGATCATTACACTGACGTCAACAGTCTCTCCTTGGAATGTCTGCTCAACTTGATAACGGGTGCAAATGTTCATGAAAAAGTTTGTGGTGATCACAAAGTGAATAGATTTCCATCTTGATCGCTAATCCTTTCGCTTCCGCATTACCGATACCATTACCATTTTGGCTTTCGTAGCCTCGTGTTCAAGTGCAGCCAAACCGCTGGATAGCTTTCCCATAATCGCCTCAACTGCTGCGTGAAGAGAAAGAGCCATCTGAATGCTGTGTTCTTTCAAAAGCTGAACTTCTTACATATGGCATCCTCAGTTCATGACCCCATATTGTGCAAAGCAACGAGAGAGTTATAATCGTACCGGTGCATTCGGAAAAATGTATATCTGACGCCGGGTCCGTGATACTCCGTCGAATCCGGGCTGTCAGAACATGGTTGGCAGCAGCCAATGCAAGTCGATGAGCGATACAATGTACATGAACTAAACGGGGCTATATAGCCCCAACACCATTCTTTTTGCCCATCATCACGCTGTCACCGTCACTACTCAAGGAAGCATCTTGGCAGTATCAGTCCCTTCTGTTGGCACATAATTGAAGTTCCTTAACATAGTCAACTGCAACGTCCCATCTTCGATCTCTACACAATCTACATATAAAACTTCATTTTTCCTTCAATCACTACACGCGCATATATTCCTAACTTCTTGTGAACAGAACATCAGTGCTTTCATCAACTATCAGTCCTATAAACTTTGCATCCACCTCTTCAGTTATCAACTTCGTCAATGGCATCAACCATCTCTCGGTGGGATTGAGCACTTGTGTAGGTAGATGTCCATGGTCAAACGCGTACCCCATTCGATTTCTGTAAAAAAAATGAGAACTACCTAAGTATCAATATCATAACAAATATAATGCAAACTATATGGTCGCATTTTCATGAAAATTGTTATGTCAAATTTTGTAGAGCTATTGCACGTGCGCAATAAAATTTAATATCACAGTAAAAAAATCAGAATGTATGAAAACTATTTGGGTCATTTTGTAGCTAATTTGGTTCTTTTCTTGAATGCAACAAGTCCCATTTCATTTTATGGACCAATTTATGAAATGTCATTCATATTTAGATTTATTTGAAAAGATTAATTTTTATTCGAAAAAAATATATCCAAAATCCATGATATTTGCAATATCCAAATATTACAACCACAACATGTACGGCGATGTTCCCCTGGCCAACATTCATCACTAAAGTCATCTAAGTTGGATTTATTCGAAAAATGCCTAAAAAATAATTTTCCCAAATCCCCCAAATTTTCGGGACGCCGGTCGGGCGAACGGGACACTAATATAGGCTTTGCCACACTTTCATTTCGTCTATTTTGTATTTGTAAACCTGTAGAGTAATCAGACACTGCCAATACAAATTTTTCAACCTTTGGTCCGACAATTGAGTTATTAAAAACTTCATGAAACAACGGAACGAACAACCCCGCACCCTCAAAAGTGCTGTATCCAATCACCTCATCATAACGACCTAACCCACATCACGAACAGATTTTACATGCTCAACAGTGGTAAGATGGCTGCTGAGCCTAATTAAAACAGTGTTGCTACAGCATGACGTGTGTACACCGGGTGCATTCCCAATCTTAACGAATTAACCCCGCCCAGCTCTTACCCGCCCCATCACAAACATTTACAAGTTAGTACACGATCGAACGATCAAACCACGTTGTTTACTGCAAGTACAAACACGTGACGATCTACCCAATGAAAACATCCTATCCACACCAGTGGCCAATACGCTTGTTTGATATACGAGCGTGCGCCGGACACACATTTACGAGAATCGTTCATTGGTCCTACGAACATGTCAATCCTTTGATACCGCCGACATGCATAAAAAACATCAGTCGTCAAACACACATACAGTTTATTCTCACACATCGGTCGCATATAATATCGGGAATGTTGCTGAACAAAGGTAATCAAAGTATAATACAAATATAACCATTATTAGGTCATTAAAACTGCATAATCTTTCGTGATTCACAGCCCTTGCCAGGAAATTGAGACTTTCGACATCAAATTTTTATCATCGAATCAAACAATAATGCAAAAATACAACACGCAAAATGTAAATTTTTGAAACACTCTCCCCTTGAGGATACCTAACCTGCATAAATGTAAACATTCCGAAGAAATCGTACAAGTACGTACATACTTCATAATTTCCCCACCATCAAGGCAACTTATACATTTGGTTTTAACATTTGTTTAATACCCCGGGAAGTTATTTTACAGTTCAAATGAGATATTAAGAAAAATTTGATGACGCTATTAGTGCATTTTTTTTTCAATAAATTTTGACACCGTCCAAATTTTGACATTTATTTAAATGCATGTTTTTGGCATGTTCTGAAATCATCTTTTCCAGTCTCCAAACTGAGAATCCCGAGAGTATTTTGGTCAAAATCTTTTGTATAATTTGGTGACATAGTTACGTACTTGTACTAAATATGCTAAGCCCCACACAAATTTTAAAACTAAACATAGTATGATATAATTGATAAAGTGAAAACTCCTGCACCTCCACGGTGTCATTGAAGAGGCTGAGTGGCAATGCATGCTTGGGCAGAACGTGGACGGTTCTCAGCTCCGCTTCACGCACCTGATGAGAATCCTTCTCCTGCTCCTGAACTTGCTCGTCAATGATCATGTCAATTGCCTGCCGTTGTTCCCTTCCGCGCTTGGCCTCAACTAGTGCAAGGTGTTCCGGGTTTCTATCCTGGTCACGTGAAAACGCTGCCCCTGGAGATTCTTGTGCCTTGTGCGAAGCCTTTCTTCTTGACATGTCCATCTTGGCAAATTTTACAGATAGCAACGGTATATCCACTAGCATCAGTTCCGCGCAGTAACCACGAAAGCGTAGACGCCAACTGTCCCGCCAATTTCTAGAAGTAGGAGTACTGCCCCGTTGACAACGGGTTAGGCTGAATTTCCTCCCCCACTGCTGACATATCCTCATTCTGAACGCTTTCACTTTGCCGACTGAGATCCAGTGAGAACTAAACATGCATTGAGAGGTAACTAGCATTGCTAAAATTCAAACACTAACAGATAAAAACTTTGAAGATGCAAACGATTACTGAGTCTGAGAGGTACAACTCCGCGTTGACAAATGTAATCTCAATCAGATAAAAACTTTGAAGACTCAAACTAGTACTGCGATGGTTGTACCAGAAATGTTGAAAAAAAAAACCTTTACACCCCGCACGCTTTTTATGCACTGGCGTC
The DNA here is from genome assembly GCA_023653785.1 of Ophioderma brevispina. Classification (NCBI taxonomy): domain Eukaryota; kingdom Metazoa; phylum Echinodermata; class Ophiuroidea; order Amphilepidida; family Ophiodermatidae; genus Ophioderma; species Ophioderma brevispina. The sequence goes on along the minus strand of JAMKCH010020694.1, from coordinate 4,533 downwards.
GTCACTAAAACAACTGTACCTGGATAATATCAAAGAAGCAATGTCCCGCACCTCTTACTAGTGCCTCTTAAATTTAATCCAATTCACTATTATTAAACGCATCTTCACACTTGATTGTTCATCTGCTCAATGTAGCCCTTATCTATTCTATGACGGAATAATAGGTTTACTATGCATTATCGTACTTGACATTAAGGCCGACTCAGAGATTTCCTGAGGAGGGCGCCCTCAATTTCCAAAAAATCGTGTTTTTTGCATGTACATAATGCTTGTCCATATGCTAATCCTGTTGAAATTGCTAAGCTTAAATCGAATTCCCTTCATATAGAAACTCACAACTTTGTTATAAAATTCCGGATCGGAATTTTTGTTATACACATATCCTATGGGACGTATACTCCACTAAAGGTTTACTGTCATCAAACGAAAAATCCGATTCATCTCACATTTCGCAATTGTGCATTTTATGTTACTATCTCTAGGTGCAGTTACTATTTTTTTCATTATTACATCAAAAAAATAATATTTTCGAAATCTCTGATTCAGACTTTTAAGCCTTTCCATTTCTGTGCAGTCAACAGATCAACAATGTATTTTAATTGCAGATCACCTATATTCTTTGTCCAGGGAAATACTAATGTGATGCTACTTATGACTTTGCGACTACGGAAATTACTCTGCTTGACTCTTGATAATATGAGTGCAAAGAGCCGCAAATCAAAAATGACTTGCGACTACGGGCATTTTAGAATATTGGAAAGGGAGCCGACGTTAAGTGAAATATGTTCAAAAAGCGTCGGGTCAAAATGAAACACTACAGGAATTACGAGTATTGGGAAATAACGCCGACTTCGGCTGACTCCTAAGAATTATAGGCTCAAAGCCGCGGGTCAAATTGACTCTTGTCAATTTTTTCTCGCGGGTCTGAATGAAAAGTCAGCGTCACAGACCCTGAACTCCGGGTCACGAAATCCCGCATATTCTTCAAGAATTCTGTATGGATGTTGTCTTTGCCAGGAGCTTTCCCACTCTTGGTAACTTTAATTGCTTCGGTGATCTCCTCGTAGGTGAATGGTTGGGCCATGGGGCTTGATGGTGAGCGGTTTGTAGAGCGTTTAATCTCTGCTTAACAGCACGAGAGTGGGCTTTGGCTTTGGAGTGTGTCTTGCACTTTCCATTGGTTTAGATAAGTACTGAAGCGATGGAGTTTACAGAGACAGGACACTGCGTAGCTGGACAGCTACGCCGGTGACTTGTTGAGGGGTTTCCAGGCCTGCTGTTGAGTGGGTAAGTTGATATTGGATCTCTCCTCCTCCCAAACACTAAGCACGTGCATAAAAAAACACTAAACTTTTGACTCACAAAAAAAAACAATCAGATCCATTAGCTGGTTCCCCTTTGCTATTCTCTCAGTGTCGCAGTTGGTATTACCATACAACTTGTATAACTCGTCGCACCTGGGATTCCTTTCCTGCCTCTTGGAATGGATGTTTAGCTGCTTGATGGAGCATGGAGCAAAGTCAGATAGCATGTTGATGTAGATGAACCGGTCTGGCAGCGTAGATACAGTTTCGCTGGACACTAGGGAGGACCGTTCTGGAGCAGCGGATCGGATGTCGCTGCTGTGACGTTGACAGGTCGTGCGGGTCCATGTCCATGACTGCTTGAATAAAAGGTAGGTGGTCCCTACTATCAAACACAGTTGGAGGTCTTGGGCTTCAATCAACTCAATCCGGGGCTTTGCCATTATTTTCAATGTTGGAGTATCCCCATCTGTATTTCTGCAGTTGAAAGCTACTGGAAGGGGGGAACTACTGAACTACGGAAGGGATTGAAGTCTGCCTCACTGGTGGTGGCTTATATATGTTGGTGAGTGGGTCCCATTGCTTCAAATGTTATCCACTGGATCAGCAATTCATTGAAGATTTGCAGGGTTAATCTCACTTGTATGCCTTGCTTCACATAGGAAGCGATCCCATGCTTGTTGTTCGAAGAGCAAATAAGTCAACAACCTTCTGGCAACTTCTCTTCAGAATCGCAGTGAGTTTCTTGGGGATGCTGATATTCCCCGTTCTCCTGGAGAGCTGTAAGATGTCAGGCTTAGCATGGGTGAGACCCTCAACTTTCAGCTGCAGGATACAGACTTGGTGACTTGCCATAAGCAAAGTTCCTCTGTGAGTAGTTCAGCCACCTAGAATTGAGGGTGGGTCGTCAATAGTTCACTGTGGTGTTTAAAACAGGTTTGGACTTAAGTTGTTTAATCATAGCCACAACGTGATGTGACTTGACAGGGCCGCCGCGAGAAGGCTTCAACACGACACCCCCCAGAAAATCACTAAAAATGCACTAAATCTCTCAACAATAAAAGCCAAATATGCATGTTTGGGAAAATTGGCATGTTTCTGTACCATTATCCATAGTTCAACCAATTTTCAATGTTTAGGAAGCTATAGCCGATAATCCTAACCTTAATATCTTGGCAAGGTCTGTTTCAAAGATGTAGGTGATTCACGAGAACCCTGAGAGCTTCTGAGGAATCTCCCCAGAACGCTTCCACAGTAGACCTACGTCGGTCGGGAGGGTCAACGCCTGGACACGTTCTGGGGGGAGGAACAACCATTGATAAAATTCCAATTCCTTGCGATGGTCTCTCCCATCTTAACATGCATTTGTAATACACCTGTATAGTAATGCTTAGTCCTTTATAAAAACCCTTCCCCCTGTTGCCAGTGAAGGATCTGACCAGTTCATCTCTAGAGTGGCTGTCACTTCCTTTGTGTGACCGACACTGGGAAGTTGGGATATTTCTAAACAATTGAACTGGCTAAAGATTTTTGGTTTTTGCTCTGGTAAGTTTGAAATCACTGACTACAAAGAAAAATGGTGGCCTAGTATTGCCAGATTTACAAACCCATTATAGAGAAGAATGGATAACATATGGATGCAAGATAATTATATTATGTACATATAACCATCATATTTGGTGTATACAAAGGGTTCAACAGAAATGAACTTTATTTTGAATTTATAGTCAGATTCCACACTCTGTAAAAATCTGGTCGGGGGGGGGGGGGGGGACCGGATTGCAGATTTAAAGCTCGTAGCAAGGGAGATTTTTTATTCCCCATGCTTGAAAAGCAGCAGGGGATATTTTGTATGTGTTTCCAGTTTTGGTTTGGTTTTAGTTTTTTTCGGGTAAGTCTTCGAGTCTTTTTAAACCATTGTATGAATCCAAGTGTGGGGAAATGTTGGATCCAAAACATAAATTGGATTTACCGCCCATATTTTATTGATCTCGCTAACGATTTAAACCTATTGGGCTCAACTGCATCTCGCCCAATATTTTTGGCAACTCATAGCTTCGCCCATTAAAACGGCTCCATCAATTAGAATTTGGGATTAAGGTGCAATAGGGTTCATATATGGATGTCAAAGGTCATCTAAGGTCATGTTCCATACTGCACGCTTGGCCACACCCATCTAATGACCATTATCATTGTTGAACTCGCTGATCCAAATACATGTCCTTGATGTTTTTGAGTGGTAAGGGAGAGATAATAATCCCAGTGGAAGGTTCTATACTTGTAATGACAATCAGCTGATGAGATATTTCTTTTTCCACAGATTATTACAAGCTATTAGTCTTCTTGAATAAGGATGGGAGCAAATTTAGTCGCGTTCAATTTCTGCTTCCCCCGAATACACATTTTAGAACGTTGCATCTCTTGGACAATTTGCACGAGTCGCACTTCACTGATGTAGTACTAGGAACCATTAAATTGTACAGGAGTATGTCCGGAACACGTCTAATAAAAGGGAGAGAACTACTAAATAGTAAAATCTAGACAGTTTTGCTATTCTTTGAAAACAGTTTTAATTTTTCACAAGTTGACAAAAGCAACTGAGATGATTAGATGTTTGTAATACTGGTAAAGGCTTGTCTACACAGTGGAATGGCACACTGAGACAACGGTACGGTATTCACTGTCGTGAACTTGGAGTTATGCAAGTCCACTGGATCATGTGGACCAGCTCAACATTAAATTTGGATATCCTTCAGTTAATAGCTTGGGCATATGTCAGTATAATGTTGGTTCATTTAGGATCCTTGGCATCTTTGTTCCAATCTGCTGCTGATGGGTTTATCTTCAAGACATTCTGTTTTTTTTTTGTCACGTCACTCTAGTAGTGCCTACTTTTGAGGCATGTTGACTTTCTTGAACTGCTGTGGTCTTTTTGGAACATGGTTAGGGACTTTGGTGTGGAATTCCTCTGTAACCAGGTTTTAACGTTTTGAATGCATTTCTTTTGTTATCCTTTTTACACTTAACAAATATCTTGGCATATGACGAACTGGTCAAGATGTAGTGTATTTGGAAACCAATGTACACAACCATCATAACTAACGCCATCCAATTCTTGTGATGGTCTTCTCCCATCTTGGTAAATAAACCCTCGTCGCGAGCTTTTTCCTCCACAAAAATGAGGAACGACTAATTTGAGATGATATTGGATGATTTGAGGAGGAATACA
>JAMKCH010020693.1:0-48316 GCA_023653785.1 Ophioderma brevispina | reverse complement strand
ACGGCATGCCTGCAAGGTGTGTGGCACTTGCAATTGATATATGTGGAAAAGTGGAAAGTTAATGGGTCATTATCCAAAATGGCCGCAGTTTTTCCCGCCAAAATCCTTTGGCTTTTTGATTGATTCGTCAGACTACAATCGGGATGGGGCGATCTTATTTAGCAACTTATTACCAGAGAGTATTAATTCAAAACCACATTGGTAACTAGTGCCGGGGCTTCCCTATGTGAAGTGAGGGTATATGACTGCCTCGCCAGGTGAAATAAAGGATTTTCAGATTAAATGTACCAAACAAGATGGGGTCATTCGGTACATATAGCCATGGAATAAATATGGGGTCATCCAGTTTGAAACTTTAAGGGGCCACGCGAGTTAAAACTTGAATGTTAAAAAGAGAGAAGTGCCTCTTTCCAGAGTTCAAATGGCAATGCAAATTATAAAATGGCCAGGAAATTAAAAAATTGTTTTAAAAATGTGCACTTCGGCCTGCGAAAATTTTAAAAGTTGGGTGATTCAAAATTTCTGTAAAAAAGTTTATGGAAAACTGTGAAAAAAGTGGATAGCAGGAAACAAGAAAAATGGGGGTTAACTGAGTATGTGAACATTTTAAAAGGGGGTTCATTGGGTAAACAGCCCTGGGTAATCAGAGGACAACAGCACAAAAAAGGGGTCAAGTATTCTAGACATCACCAAGTTAGCATCCACAGACCTGATTATGCAGCTCTAACAGGGAAGTGGATGGCTGCACAAGTTCAAAATACAAAAAACATCATGAGATGCTGCAGATTTACATATAAATACCAAAGAGACGGAATGGAATAGATGACCGGCATGAGGAGCGAATCAACAAACCTGTCTGCACTACACACGGTAACCAACTCAACTTCCAACGGCTTTCAAATACATCGGGTCCTATGTTGCCAACAGCAAGAACAAGGCTCTAAGGCCGTAGGCCCTCGAGCACGGTCGATATATAGCATCGTCCCCATAATCCCAGATTTTACCATCAGTGGTCAACATTTTGGTTATCTCAAGAAAAGCTAACTATTTTTTCATTTACCCTGTGAAGTTTAGGGCTAAAGGGGATTTGGTTTTTTTAAAAAAATGTACCCCATTTTGGTCGCCCATATAATTTTACCACAGTAGTCTATAGGGCGAAGAAAATCATGTTTACCCTCTCACATGAGAAACGGGGTGAAATCATCGGACACAAAAAAACTGTACAGATGGGGTTTGGGGGTGAAGCCATTCTATCAAGATGAAAAAACTTTATGATACTTAAATCGGGTAGTCCCTTTTAATGTGGTATAATAACCAAAATATAGACAAAAATGGCACATTGGGTTTATACAATTAGCGCGTCTTGCAATACCCTTTTTTTCTACCGTTTTGAGAGGTTTTTGGAGAGGGTTTTTTGTACAGCAAGTTACAGCAAGAAACATTATGTAGCCATATGGGCCAGGTCATACCGTGATTGAGTGGACTACTAGTACCGTTGATGATAGAGAGTGTAATTCTCTGCTAGTTGTTGACAAGACGAAATTTTCCGCAGGGCGGTGGTCTGTAGAGCGGGTGAAGATTTTGGCCCCACTGCGAATTATTAACGTGTGAAAGCCAACGTTAGTCCGGCGGGAGCCATAGTCCGGGGTCCATAGAACGATAAAACGGAATAAAGGTGCAAACTAGTGCTGCGTGAAGAGTCAAATGCATCGAGTGCCCTATTCCTTACCGTTTGTAGCCGGACTATATGAGTACGCCGGACTATAATCTTTTTTTTTTTCTACACCCGTGTCATCTAGGAGTATCTAGTCGTCTAATCTCCTTGGCACGATGGGTTGGAAGTGTTTACCATTGAATCGTTATCAGATGAAATTTCCACCTCAGATAGTTCCTCAGATGTTGCAATCTGTAAGCAGGGTATGGCAGATTTTGTGCAAAAGGGACAAGCAGATTAAAGTACACTTGAAAAAGTGTTTGGAAGAAATTTGGATTGCGGCGAAATCTTCCAAATATTTTGCCAAATTTTGGTTTTCCTCTCAGATCGGTTATAGTAGATTCGCGTGATGTTCGTTCCCCTGGAGTTTTGACATATTCCAATAAGTCGGAAGAGGGGCTTACCGAAAATGTAAGAATTGAAATGCACGTCGTGCCACACCGGATTATCTCGGAGACACTACGGTCATATAACTCACTCACTGCCACTAAATACAGTTCATTCATGTAGTGACACGCACTATAATAGGGTATTTCAGGCATTAACATTGCTCACAATAACATGATTAACAGGAGTCCCTGCGCCTCATGAATTTGTCCACCTCGCAAGAATGGTACGGGGTCAAAATCAGATTGAATTGAGATAGTGAGACAGGAAAGTCTTCTCATATATGAAATTCGGATTATTACATTCGTGAAATAACGTGGCAATAACTCATGAAGGCAGATTAACATGTTGTCATTTTTCATTCATATATGTCAACTTAACATATTAAAGGGAATTGTTCTCATATTTTCCTTGCAAAGTGGTTCACAATGTCCTAAGGTTTTTCTTAAACTCCTAGAGTTCTAGAATGTTTCCTTTCCCTCATGCAGCATTAGCATGAGACAACTTTAATCCGGTCACATCCTTAGGAAAATCTGTTATTTTTGATATTGTCCATTTATGTTTTTGGATTTGTTTGGATCTTTCTTCCTCTTTTTTTTTTTTTAATTTTCTCTACTTTTTTTCATTTGTGATTCCTGCTTTCCTCTTTATCTTCAGTTTTTTCCTAAATTTTTCCTGTTGGAAATTTTTTCTCCTTTTTGGGATTTCCTCAATTGTATTGTGCCATTTCCTAGGAGCGGTGCTCCCTGCTCCCGCACTTTCTCGAGGCCTTTCAAGAATTTAATACACTTAAAATCGATACCTCATTTGTGTTTTTATCATTTTGTCAAAATTCACATTGTGTTGGAGGACACGCCAGAGAAGAATACGAACAAATGGTAATATAGGCCGAAAATATGGGTTCATGTTAGGTTATTTGCTGGCGCTATTTTCAAGGGGAATTAGACAAGCATTTTGATTGAAGTAATTAGACTGATCAAGGCTATAATTATTTCGAGATCAATCCATTCTATCGATATTCAATTTTGTACTGCGCGAAGATAAACCATTTTTGCACATTTCATGAAATGAATAAAATTTTAATCTAAATTTGTTTTTCTGAATATCAGTGATCAAGGACAACACTACGCTCAATTGATCAAGCAAATAATGGTGATATTGATAAGTAAATCCACCGGGGTATGCAGCGGACAAGCCACTTGAGATTCCTTGTGTTTATTTGGAAACGCAGAGCAATTGTTACTGTCCTGTAGTTGAAAGGATTCAGATGTTATACCGCCAAAGTTTAGAACTTTGAGCTGGCATCGATTCGCGTTAAACAAAAACTTTGCTTTTGACTGTATATTTACCATTATTGAAAAAAGAAAATAATGTGACCATACAACTCATGTATATAGATATGTTGTTGTAAGCTGTGACCTACATCTTTGTGCAGAAAACAACATCCATATTATTACTGCGCCTCATTTCCCATCAATTTACTACCATGTTTTTAGAAAATACAAAATAAGTGGGTCTAGAGACCTCTGCTAAACAAACGCGGTAAATGAATAGAAAATGGTGGTACTGGAAAAGTAATGAAGTTTAGGGTTTTTATGCACAAAGATGTTAGGGTACAGTCTGTCAAACAACTTTCTTTCATGATTTTTTGTTCATCTTTGTTCCTTTTCGGAGAAATGATGAAATATACGGTCAATGTTAATTTATTTATTGTCAAAAGAGGACAAATTATCTTGGGCTTTGCGTCATGAAAAAAATACTCAACCTGAATCGGGGAGGTGATACCACCTAAAATCTTTTCACTGAATGCGGTAGCCAGGATTTTTTTTAAGGGAGGGGCGATTTTGTCAAAAAGGGCCTTTTCCCCAATTTACCTCCCAACAAATGGGGGGGGGGGCGATTTGGCAATAAGTGGACCTTTTATACCGAAAATTTTAACATTGTTTCGACAAAAAAGCGTTCCGCTCACAAAAATCGATTTTCTTTGCTCGTTTTTAACCATTTTAGGGGTTTGAGCGGGGTTTGGAATTGTTGTGTGGTGTGGGGGGGGGGGGGGAGAGTTCCGGTCCGACACCCCCCCCCCCCACTGTTACGCCCCTGGCTCGTACTTCCAGATAAAAGTAATTGAAGTGCTTTATCTTGAATAAGAGGGGATTAATGGATATCAAACATGCTATGATTTGCTCGAGTCAATTAAGCAGCATTATGTACATCTACTGGGCACTGATATATGTTTTAATTATTTAATGCCAATGTTTGTAAAAAATGTAAATGTGAATTAATTACAATTTAGAATTGCAGTCTTCAATTGGTCGATTCTGATGAACGATTTAGCACGCCTTTTTATTATTATGGAATCAGCGAACATTACTTTATGAATAGCGACCTTTTTTTTTTTTTTTTTTTTTTAATTCAACTTTTTATAATGAATATCGAACCTTATTTTCTATTATGAATCTAGCGGAACCTTAATTTTTTATTGAATAGCGAACCTTATTTAAATTATGAATAGCGAACCTTGTTTCTGTTATTATAACGAAACTTATTTTCATTATGAATAGCGAATCCTATTTCATATTAATAGCGACCCTTAATTCATATATGAATAGCGAACCGTATTTCATATTATGAATAGCAAAAAAAAACAAAACCCCCCTTATTTTTTTATGAAGAGCGAACCGTATGTTCAATATGAAAGCGAACCTTATTTTCATTATGAAAGCGAACTTATTAAATTATGAATACCGACACCTTATTTTTTTATGAATAGCGAACCTGATATTTAATATTGATGAATAGCGAACCTACTTTCTATTTGAATAGCGAACCTTACTTTTTATGAATAGTGAACCTTAATATATTAGAAAACAAACTTAGATTTATTATGAATAGCGAACCTTATTCATATTAGAATAAGCGACCTTTTTTTATGATGGATTAGCAGCCTTAATGGAATTATTATAAATAGCCAACCTTATTTTCAATTATGAATAGCGACCTTATTTTCAATTATGAATAGCGAACATTCTTGTTATTATGAATAGCGAACCTTTTCATAGTATGAATAGCGACCTATTTTTACTATTGAATACGGAACCTTATTTTCAATTATGAATAGCAAACCATATTTTTTTTATTAGAATAGGAACCGATCTGTTTTTTTTTCTTCTGATAGAATAGCGAACCTTATTTTCTATTATGAGTAGCGAACCTTATTTTTAAGTATGAATAGGCGAACTTATTTTCTATTATGAATAGACGCGAACCTTATTTAATATGAATAGCGAACCTTATTTTCGTTATGAATAGCGAACCTTATTTTCTATATTATGAATAATGAACCTTATTAAGATTATGAATAGCGAACCTTTTTCATTATGATTAGCGACCACCTTATTTATATTATGAATAGCGACCGTATTTCGTATTATGAAACAGAGAACCTTATTTTCAATTATGAATAGCGAACCGATTTTTTTTAGTATGAATAGCCGAACCCTATTTCATTTTCTGAATAGCTTTTTGTGTACCTTTACTCATTATGAATAGCGGACCGTTTTTATTAGGAATAGCGAACCTTATTTTTTATTATGGATAACGACCCCCTTTCTCTTTTATGAATAGCGAAACTTTTTTTCTATTATGAATAGCGAACCCATTTTCAAATTATAAAATAACGAACGTATGGTGCGTTTTATGAATAGCGAACCTATGAATTAGCGGGCTCTTGAACACGGTTATGGTTTAGGGGTAGGGCTTAGGTCAGGGTGTGTTGAGGGCTAAATCCTACCGGAGTCGGGTTAAAGATGCCAAGCAATTGATTGGTGCGCCCACCCCTACAAACAACAAACAAAACACACAAACAAACCAAACTCGGATTTACGCGATTCGTAATAATATGTCCCGCCACGAACGGAATGGTCGTGATCACCACCATGTGATAAAAGGCAACACAATGATAGTCTACAATATCAACCCCACACGTCCCCCTCCCCCGCCGCACCCCCCCCCCCCCAATCCACAAAAGGGAAAAGGTCACTTTGCCGACTTTTTTGATAAAAGCGTCCAACTTTAGAGAAAATATGATGAAAAAGTCCCACTTGTGGTGATGTGATATGTTCAACGTTCCCAAAAAAAGGGACCATTTTAGGAGGTTTAAGGTCCATTTTTCAAAAAAGGGCACGTTTGCGAAGATCCGGCAACCCCCCTTAAACAGATGCCTGCGTACGGCCCTGGCCTTTCTCTATTGAAAATATTTTGTAACAATTTGGTGAGAGCGATGTTGAATAGACACGCGTAAGAATGGGTTTTTCGCGTTAGGACGGTCAGGCTCACGCAAACCTCCCTATGTTTATGAGAAGTGTACCTTGTTAATTACACATCTCACGAACAAACTTTTACCGGACAATCCCCAATATTTGATGAGTCTAGGGTTACCGCCGGGAACGCTACTCCATTGCGATACACACGCTAAAGAATCCTCAAACCACAAACAAAGCAGGCACGACGTGCTAATTACCATGCATGATGCTTGTCGTGTAGCTATTCCAACGCAATTAACTGCACGGTTTGTGCATGTACAATCAGGGGAAGGACAATGCGCTGTGACACGAGGTTCCGATAGTTTGTGTGAAGTGAATTAGAAATAGGGAATATCGAAACTAGCAAAACGGTATAATGGACCGAGGTTCATGGTGTAACTGTTTTGAAGAAGTGTGGTTTGCTTTGTGCATATTAAGACTGTCAAGAGTACAAAGCCGAGTAAGAAACAAAACCCACGGACATTTTCGCTAATTGGACTTCGATGTATTGCAACACAAATTTGTGTTACTAATGTATCTACGAAATATTTGAGCCAAATTGAGGAATGATTGAATTTGAGAATTTGGCACAGGGCCTAGCTTGTGTGCTTGGTATAGCGCGTAAAGTGACCCCAACTAAGGTTCAATTATATTAGCAGTGGGTGCTTTTCAATATGATTAAACGATTTGTTAAGAAGTTTGTTTGTGATCTGTTACACTTAACACACTCAAAATGAAAACCACACTGCAAGTAATATCTATTTTATGTGGATTTGTAATGCATGAGCTATGTGCATCTTTCAAACAAAAACACTGCATATTACAGTCTAAAAGGTATTTGCATGTCGGAAATTTCACAACATTGTACATGTACAAAATAATGAAATGTAATGAAAGAAATTTGTATTAATAATACTCGAACCAAGATTAATATTTTAACATATTTTAAAGGTCCATGGCCCGATTGCAAATAGCCTCGTTCCCAGATATTACGAAAGTGGTCAAATTCTTGGGTTGTATAAAGAAAGCTACTATTTTTTTATCATTACCCTGTGATGGAAATCTTAGGGCCAAAGACTCCATAGGGCGTACAAAAATCAGTTTTTAGCTCGCACATCAAAAAGGATTGTTGAAGTAGCGCGCTAACTTACAAGAGTCATAACAGAAAGTACAAACTTTTCAAACAAAAATACCAGATATTCAAGTTGGAGGATTTTGTAATTCTGATAATTTTACCCGGTTTTAAAGTGACAACCAGAAAAAAAGTTTGGCGGGGCCAATTCACACGAGGAGCTTGGGTGCTTTAAGGGGGATGAGCAATAATAAAAGTCTGGTTTGATAGTTAACAGTTGTTGAATTTTATACAGTATTTTCAACGATTTTCAGGTTTTATTAAGGTCAATTAATGAGTCTTTCCGTACGGGCTGTCTCCATTACACAACGACGGTGTGTAATTAACTGCTCCCTAAAGGTCAAAGCCTCGTCTTTTCTTAAAAAATTGGTAAACATATCCCTCCTTAATGTTGTCCTATAAACTTGCCGTATCTTGTTATTGCCAACAGGCTAAAAAAGTACTTCCAGATTAATCAGTTTTGATCATCTGGATTTATGGCAGGAGGATATTGGTGAGAACATAAGACAGGTCTGCGACATAATGAGTTATACAGAATTAAATAATATTCCAGGGGTCTATTCACTTTAAATTGATTTGGAGAAAGCTTTTGATTCAGTTTCACAAAATTTCTTTTTAAAAACCTATGGATTCTGCTTAATTTTGGGGAGGGTGTTTAAAAGATGGATTTCCTTTTTATATGAAAAGGCCGAATATACGGTTTGGATCAACGGGCACATTGGACCCAATTTTTTGAGATCAAGTCTGGCTGTCGTCAACGGGGGATGGCCTGTCCCATATATTTTTTTATTATGTTCTCAGATTTAAATATGCCCGTAAAAGAATTGCAGCGATAATTAAGGGCATTCTATAATGCATGGATATAAGGTAACTCAATACGCTGATGATACAACCGTTATTTTAGATGGTATAGAAAACTTGCTTACTCACACCCACCAATCTTCTGTTAAAAACATGTCAATAATATTCTGCTTGAAAATTAAAGTTTGAAAAACCAAAGGGCTGTGTGGATTGGCTCAAAGAACGGTTGTGATGAGGTAGTAGTAAGAAGTATAACTTCTGGGGGGGGTGAAAACCCCCTTTAGTATCTCGGGGTTACATTTGTACAAACTGGATGTTATTGTGAATGTAAAACATGTACCACAATGCAAGGTATTACAAAACAATCACCACTGGTCAAAGAGGTTCCTGACAGTACTAGGTAGAATTGTTTTGGTCAAAATTATTCTGTTGACAAAGTGGAATCATCTGATCATGTCCATCCTACCCCAAATAACGAATGGTAAGGAGATTAATACAAAAGTTTTATAATTTTGTTGGGGTAGACAGAATTAGTAGAAATCAAATGGCGCATCCTGTACTAAGGGTGGTGCAGTATGTTTCAATTTGAACCTTTGCCAAACCACTTAAGATTACCTGGATTCGTAGGATGTTTTAAATGATCAGCAGTGATAATAAGAGGTTAATTTGTTTAATGAGTACACATACCTGTACTTTTGATGATTCCTCTGATGTATAACTGCGGAACAAAGATTATAAAGGAATGTAATACACTTTCTGGAAAAGTTTTTTTATAGCATGAAAGATTTTCAATATTGCTTGTACCATGAAAGAATGAGGTTTAAGTTCCGTAAGTTGGCATAATGCCAAAATTAAGGGGGTAACAAGTCTTCTTTATAAAGATTGGTATAAACATGGTATTCTATATGATCCAATGATTGTAACCCATGATGGGATTTTTATCTGGAAATGGGGATTATGAAAAAATTTAATCTTAGAACCAATTTTATTACTCTCTATTGCATAAAAGAGGCAATTGAAAAACCCTTTGCTCATCTTTTAACGACAGCGAACAAACAATTCTCTTGCAATGCATTTCGGGGTTATTTTGTCAACAATCATTCTAAGGAGGCAAACGGGTGTAAAACGTTTCTATAATATCTTTTAACAGAAAAGAGGTCAATATAAATATTGAGAAATGGAAACCTGCTTTAGCACCACAATTTTCTTTTTTGAAAAGATTGGCTCAAGATGTGTTATTACAACTGGAGTGCACGTATGAAGTAAAACTGCGTGGTTTACAGTTTCGGCTTTTCTAAACTAGGATTTGGGTACAAATACTCTATTATGTCAAAATTGGGAAGTCAAATAACCCCTTGTGCACCTTTTGTGGTGGGGATGACGAGAGTATAATCATTGTTTTGGGGACTGTAGATTGATCAGAAATTTGGAATGATTTTCATCATTGGGTCCAGGTTAAACTAGATGGTATATTGTTCTGAGTAAGGAGCTGGTATCGTTTGGTAATTAAACTTACAAAGACCATGTATTCAATAATATACTTCTGGTTATAAAAATTCTGCATTATAAAAAGTAAGATTACAATGAGAGAGACCTTCTTTTAGATATGGGAAAATGACCTGTAATTTGACCACAAGAGAAGTGTGTTTAACACAAAATGTAAAAACCACCACTTTCGTACAGAAGCATAACTGGAAATACATTTTGAAGGACTTGTATCTAAAATCTACTCTTACATTTATACAAGTGTACTGAAAATAATTCTTAATTTATTGGTGGTTATTTTCTTTATTTCAAACTTTTCACGATTATGCATATATAAATGTCGTATGATAACAGGTTTGTTTGTTTACAGCTAACAACAGCATATGATTCACGCAGTTATTAATTTTATATAAAGGCGAAGCCAAGAAGATCAAAACAGAAAATGAAAGGCGGGCCAAAATATGATACGGAAAGACAAAACAAGAATTATGAGTGAAAAACAAAAAGGAACGAATGGAATGGATGAAAAAAAGCTAGCAATACAGCTGACTGATAGCCGACTTGTAAGCAAACAAGGGTAGAACTTTGATAGCAAAATGTATTTTTGGCTCGTATTAGAGTTGGTTTGATTCCCTCTCGGAACAACGTCATAAAATAGAATCATTACGATCATACAACTAGAATCATTACAATGTAGACAATAAGATGTGGGGATGCCTTCCTAAACCGCAATGCGCGATAAGGAGGTCCCCAGTACAAGAAAATACTTACAATATTTTATAATCTAATAACAAAACAAAACGACACATAAGAATGTCATCTGCATACATTACGATTGTATGAATATGTAAATAGCATTCACAGAAAGCATTAGTATTAAAGCACAATAGATCAGTCCCAAGGGAGTTGTTGGAAAAAATTACAAAATGCGAACTAAGTGTTGATGGGGACAAGTTTTATGTTTAAAAGAGTTTCTTTAAACCTCTCCAAATTGTTTTGAAACAAAACTAAGTAATAAAAATCTTAAATGCCAACATCTAACCATCATTAGGAGTTAGTACATCTTAGCGCTAAGTGATAAAAAACATCACTGACGATAGTCCTAAAAAATGCAAATGGTGCGTCCGCAGGCGGGAGTGACCATCTTTCTGTCATTGGCGTTTGGCCAGACTCCCTATATATGTTGCTGTGGGGGATCGCCACTCCTTCCGCACGGCTAGTCTGTTTTGCATTCCCAGCATATGCCGGTACCCATTTATACTCCTGGGTGGAGAGAGGCAAAGCGAGGTAAGTGCCTTGCCACAAACGAACTTCTTCACAACATTGTTAATCATACTGAAAAGCGCGCCACTGCTTAATATAATTAAAACTTCGTTTGGGTCATTTGTTATAGCTTTCTCCCAAAGCACAGAAAGGTCAAACAGATTCGCCTTGGGCCAAACTCTCAAATACATTTCATTCTATAATAATTTCTAGACACGTAGACAATTGGTGTTGCAATAGATCGAAGTCCATATTAGCGAAAATGTCAGTGGTTTAGTACTGACATCGTCTTTATGTTCTTGACAGTGGGAATATGCACAAGGTAAAATTACACTTCACAAAATATTTCCATCCATGACATTCTTCAATTATACAGTTTGCTAGTTCCGAATTCAGTGTTGTTACATCACTTACAGGTCTATCGGAACCTCGTGAACAGCGCATTGTATGACGGGGTTGTACATGCACGACCCCGAGCAGTAATTGTTTGGAATAGATCACACCACATGTATCATGCATGGTGTGACGTCGTAATTAACACGTCGTGCCTCGATTTGTTGGTGGTTTCAGAATTCTTTGACGTGTGTATCGCAATGGAGTAGCGGTTCCCCGTGGCAAACCTAGACTCCTTTATAAATATCTGCGAGTGTCGGTAAAAGTTTGTAGTGCTTGCACATGTGCACAACACCATGGCAACAGCGGGCTCGACCCACAACCTAGGCTTATGAGGCGAGCGCTGATCCACTGTACCACAAGTGCCTCGATCGTCATAGTATCCCTAATTTTTTGGACAAGCAAACGTTTTAGGGGTTCACAACCATGACACACGTAACGTTACATTTCCCAACATATTTAATGGGTTGATAACAAAACACAGGCGACTCTAATTGCAGCATTAAAGCTGCCTTGGTAAACACCAGTGTAAAAGTAGACATGGTCCGGCAGGAGTCATAGTCCGGTCTCCATAGACGACCACGGGAATAAAGCATGAAACTAATGTTGTGTGAAGAGTCAAACTAAAGCGGGAGCCTATTCTTCATCTTGTAGAACCAGATTGTGAGTCGGAGGGACTATAACTCTCCTGCCACTGACCTGCCGTGGGGTGGGGGGGGGGGGATGGGTTGAAGATTTTAACAAGCAGCCTTAGTCCTCTATATTACTATTTTAGTGAGCTAAAACAAAAAACTTGTAAACATGTATTATTGTACAGAGGAAAAAACACAGCAATTATATGCAGCTTCATGGATTGTCATTTCACCCATTTCACAAAACCCTTTTTGTACATGGGCCAGTGCAGTCTACTGCTAACAAACAAACTTACATTAGAAAAAACAAATTATATTTTTTACTGTAAAAGGAATTCTGCTTGCTTGTGAAATTCAAAAACAAACAACAAATGAAAACTTAAAACTCTTAAAAATTGCAAAACTATTTGAAAAATTAAATTAAATTCAGCCACAGAATACTGCACATTACAGTTTATCTCTTTTTTACGAAACTGTTGGTACCTTTATAAGAAATAAATTTGGTTAACTGACGTCTGCCAACCACACATTCATTACCATCGCCCAGTTTTGACAAATTATGTTGATATTACTTAAGATACAACCAAATACCAAATCTTACCAAGAAAGTGATGTTACCACAGTGAACTTTGCTCCGTCGCGCTAAGATGGCAAAAGCTTTCGTAGAATGGTTCTGGGTAATCATTTTCTCATCCTTTCCGGTCATTTTAGCGAATAAAATGTGAAGCTATCACCTTCACCGAGGTAGGGTAAGTCAGAAGGAACACCAATAATATTTGATGATAAAATTTTTGAAAAATTATGACGGTATGGCTCCTAAAACCTAAGTTGATGTACAACTAATCCAATTGGCATATTTAAGCTGAAACCGAATGGAAATCCGATATCCCTACCTTTTTTAAGCGCATAAATTGGATTTTCCGCTTATTTTTTTCTGTGGGAAAATGCCAATTTTTGGCCGATCGGCGCGGAATTTGAACATCATTAGACCACCAAACTAGTAATGTTAGTACTTACTTTGGTACAATAGAAAGAGGACCATTAGCTATAAACACTGGATCAAATCATAAGCATTGGGTGCTTTTATAACTGATCTGGAAGGTAAACCGTGTTTACAAAAAGGCTTGGTAAGACGATGTTAATGTTTGTCTAGTTTTAATTAGAACAACTCAGCATTGATGAACCTTAATTTTCACTTGGTATTATTTTGGTTCGGTGGATAGATTAGTATCACATGGTATAAACTCATATCACATGGCCCCAGATAATTTCGCACCGGTAATTTAAAACTCCCCAAATGTTTCGAATGCTGATAAAATGCCACATTGCTCTCCAACGCTTTTCTCCTTCTTCTCCTAGCAAAATGGCTGCCTACTTAAAAAGAGATGACAAAACGAACGAAGAGCAATGCAGCTTAACTTGGAATACATAACACAACTTTTTTTATGGGTCTGTTTGCTACATCGAGAAGAACTTCCACATATTTCGTGTCCCTAAAATTGTGGAAAGCCCTTATTTTTGCTCTGAAATCAAGCTTTCTTCCATCAAAAACAATCCCCAAACTGAAATATGCTGATTTTTTTTTTTTTTTTTGGTAATAAAACTGAAATTTCTATTTTCGTATATAGAGCAAATACGAAATTCAGTTGAATGTTTTTAGAATGAAATAACGTAAATCACAATCACCTTTCAAACTTTTAAGCATTTAGCCAAATGCAGGATAAGAAGGCTTGGGGTGTCTATTCTATATGAAATCCTTTAACATTTTATGCAACATATGGATGCTTTGACATCTTTTTAACTTTGGAAGTAGCCATCACACATTCATAGGATATGGATTAGCCGTCATGGGTAACAGTAGTTCTTGGCAGTGATTGCTAATTGTTAGAAGTATTGAGAAGGTATCGCACAGTTCTCCCACATGAATTATTTTCAAATAACTTCAACGTGAAAAAGAAAAGGTTGTTTGTCATGTTCTTATATTTCAATAGAAAACATAGGCTGAATTTTCTATTTGCATCCCTTAGGAAAAAGACATTTCAATTTCACATTTGGTGTACCCAAGAAAGAGTTCTCAGCTTCATCCTTTCAGATATGGATATTTTGGATAGAAAAGCCTTTACAACACCAGTAGCAAATCATAATTGTCACACTTTTATAGGGACAGCCTGATATTTAAAATCTCTTGTTGCCGCACCTTTATCCCAATAAAAAGCAAATGACAATAATTAACCGAAAGTGCACATCATAATGCGCTGTGGAAATCTTCTGCGCTGGCTCCATGCTAACCCCATCGTGGCTGGATACAAGGTAATTTCTCATACACAATTGGTCATTAAGAGTAAATATTGATACATAGGGTGACAGCAATATGACTAAATTTTTTTTTTTACTTGTGCCACAGGTCTATACTCGTATTCGCATCGCTAACGTTCGTGTCCCCCCTGGAGTTTTTTACCTAGTCTAAATAAGTCGAAGAGGGTCAAGCTTGGCTCTAACGGGAAAATGAAAGAAATTCAAATGCACGTGCTACACCGTATATCTTGGAGGACATTACGGTCATTTAACTCACGTCACCTTCCACGAAATCAATTTCTTTCATGTAATGGCAAAACACTATAAGTGTATTACAGGCCCTTAACTTGCTCCCAATAACATGATTAACATAAGTCCCCTCCCCTGGCCTCATTTGAATTTTTCACCTCCGCAAGAATGGTATGGGGTCACATTATCAGATGACTCGAGTATAAACTATATACACAAGTAATGGGCAAAGCGAACGTGTAAAAGAAACTGTTTTATGGAAGTATCGTAATCTGTTAAAATAGCCCCGGACTAGCAGACATTTGTACACATTCAAAGTACAAAGGTTTTTGGTGATTAAAATAATGTAGACAGACTGACGGGATCCCTACAACAGAATTCTTAAAGTGCCCACAATGGTGCCTTAGGAGAGGGGCCCAAGACAAAGTTTGGACAGGTGGTCAAATTATTTTAATTAAAGTGATGCAATCGTGCCGAAAAGTATACTCCATGTATGTGTCTAACCACAAAGGATTCAGGTAAAGGTATAGTTTGTACTATCTACAACCGAAAGTTTAAGAGTTATAAGGCAAAAAAGAACCGCAAAAACAATAAAAAGGGTCAATTTCAGTTTGTACAGGACAGAGGGTCAAATTTTTTAATTTGCTTCCGATTTGGAATAAAAAGTGTTGCAAATTATATTGGTGAGCTCATAGGATCAAATTAAGGAATAGTTTTTGAGTGGTCTGAAATACTTTCCAACTGCCTAAAGAAAAAGAGGGGGGAACAAGGTCCAAGCCCCATTGGGAATGCAATGGACGTTGACCTTCATTGTGCCTCCTACATCAGTAACTCAAGTATCCCTTAGACAGTCAAAACATTCCTTATTTTAATCCGTGAACTCCAGCTACAATTTGCACCATTTGTTTATCTAAATCGGAGCTCTTTAAATTGAGCCCTTTTATTTATTTTTGCGGTTTTTAGCTTATAACTCTAACACTTTACGTTGTAGCTAGTACAAACTATACCTTCCTGAATCCGTGTGGTTAGACAAATAATATGGTATACTTTTTTCAACATGATTGGATCAATTTAAAAATGAACCCCTGTACATGCTTTGCCTTGGCCCCCCCCCTTAAGGCCAATTGCCCTGCAACTAAAACAATGTTTCAGGGTCCCTGTCAGTCTGTCCTACATATTTAATCACTCAAACAAACCTTTTGTACTTGATTATGTGTTCTCCAAATGTCCGGCTAGCTCCAGGGTTCAAAGCAATCGCTCGGGAATTTTTTATTTCTTTTGTACATTCAGGTCTGTACTTGAAAATGCATCCTCATTCTAGCTACCAAACAAACCAGTTGATAAAACAACAGTGATCTTTCTAAAATATGGATGAATGAATTGGTGAAATGTTAGCCTACCCAGTGCCATAACATAAGTGTTTTTTTAAGTAAAAATACACTTTCTTCTTCTTCTTAAAAGCCATAGCTGGTATCAAGTTTATGAATCATGAATAATGTATGATTTATGTGAAAAAGCAAAACCTAAATCGGGTATACTTCTAAATTGCAGGATTTAAATGTAAATCCTTAGGATGCAGTTATGACCAATCAAATAGATTTAAAAATTTATTTAAATTTTAAATTTAAAAATCCTATTTTGCCTTAGATTTCACATCATATTTAGATTTGAATTCAAATCTTATGTGATTTAATGTTAATGCATTACAGATTATTTTAATTCCTAAACATTGATGGTCACTAACTACAATCTTAAGGGATTAACTTTTAAATCCTTGAAATTGAGAGTGATTATGAACAACATGCAACACTTTTAACATAATACTAAGATGACAATACCTCAAGCAACATCTTATATAGACACTGTCTACATACACTGAATTCAACAGAATTACATTAAAGCATCAATTACTATACATCATTTCTTATAGCAACATAGTACGAGCAATATGCTTGCTTTGGGTGTTTTTTAGCAAATTGCCTCAAGTACTATCAGACATTTTACAATAATTCAACAAGGAATCAATCGCACAGAGTGAAAACAAGTTACTAAACATTAGGAAATTGAACAATATTTTACAAACAGCGTTTCACGGAAGTGCACGTGTCGATTCGAATTCACTTTTGGGAATGGGGTCAAAGGTCACATGGGGTCAATCCGATGTCAATCTTCATAAACCCCTTCTCAATCATCGAGTATGAATAGAGTCCAATAAATGCCAGGGTGTCCCATATTTGTGGTTGTAACATTGTTTTTTAACCACATAACAACAATTAAACCAAAAGTCCCAAATTATCCTAACACAATGCAATGTTGAGATATTTCGTACTTTACCAGAATTTTTTTAAACATAATCAATAGATTTATCCATTGCCCTCTGCCGTAAACAGCATAAGAGTGATGAACTTTACAGCGGGCTACGTCAAATCATAGAGAGGCCAATAGTATTAATAAAAATAACCTGGAAGGTGGAAATTTCTGGGAACAAGCTGAAAAGGTCAGAATTGGGCAGAAATGTGTCTAGAATAATATACTAAAAGTCCCCAAAAATCCTCTTGTGCAATTTCAGAAATAAGGGGGCAAGTTTGTACAGGGTCAAAAACGAACCTATTTTCAATTGTCCTTTAAATGTGTTTTCCAACATTTTTGTTCATGTCCCCACGGATTAAAAACAGGGATAGTTTGGTCCTATCTATGGCTTGTATTTAATAACTATATGGTAAAAAAAATGCTCAAGGTCAGCCGGGTGTAAATTTTCAGAATGGTCGATTCTTCTGAAAGTGTGTAAATTCTTCCATCTAGTTTGGTACAATGAACACCAAATGAATATTTAAACAGGTGATGGTCATTACTTTGCAAATTTACAGGGCCAAGTGTGATGGGGTTCTACACGCTCTATGGGGGTCCACTTCGTTCTGCCTTAATATGTCATAGTGAATCCTGTTGGTGATTTGAAATGAACATTTTCGTTTTTAAAAATATGACTCTACTACGAGCAATTTGGAATCGGGTTTTCAATGAATTGGATCATTCGAAATATTCACCCCGCAGGAACCTTAATATTTAGGTCTGTAGTTACTTAAACTACAGTTGTAGATAGGCAAACTATACCTTTTATGTCCTTGGGACATGACAAAAAATGTTTGGAACACATTTAAGGACAATTTCCACTATTTTTGTGTAATTTTTACCCCTGGTACAAACTTTTCCCCTTATTTCTGAAAAAGACAAAAGAGTTTTCGTACTTTTATATGTTTTATTCTAGACACATTTCTGCCACCAATCCTGACTTTTCAGCTTGTTCCCAGAAAGGACATCGCCGGATACGAGAAAGGAGGCCCTCTATAATCATAATAATTGTATTTTCACCATCAATTTTGCTTTGGGTGTTTGACAACTTACTTATCAATGTTACGCAAGGTGTTTTTTGTTTATTCCCAAAATACACTTGTTCAAGAAACATGAGAAAAGTCCTGAGAAACTTCAGGGGCATGCTCTCTGAAAAAGCAAAGCTTATAGCATGCCTCCATTTCATGACCATTGATTACTTATATGAAGAAACAGAAATGTTGCATAGCTGCCCTTTGTTCCATGGAGCTTGTGTAAGTGACGCCTAATGAATTAGACCCTTTTTGGTTCCTTCATATCTACAGAGGCTACATGATGCAAGCCCTTTATTACCAATACCCCCAATACGCGATATATAGCTTTGGCTAGATTTGGATTATATAAAAACCGTCTTCATCCAAAGCAGACTCTTGACTACCAACACAATAGCCCTATGACCACGCTATTATAGCCAATGAGCAAGTTAACTACACTATGAGCCTAATAAATTACAATTCCCATGGCGCAGTTCAATAGCTTCAATTCACCATTGTTTGAGCAAATACTCCCCTGATGTTGTGTGATAAACCCAGAACGTGCATGGTCCCACTGTTTGTTTAAAATTTGCTCATCCAAGGCTAACTGAACCGAGTCTTTGGTAGATTAGCATGTGCCTTACATAATAGTTGATCTGGAAAGGTTTGTATGTAAAAGTTCGTTGTTTGTTTTTTGGCAATTTCCATTTAGTGTTCCGGCCCACCAGAAAACAAAAATGCAAAAATTAAGTCTTTCCACCCCAAGAACCAGAAAACCACTCACATATATGTTGCTAAATAATATAAGCGTCACCTCCTTGCAAGGCGGCATTGTGGTTCTTTGGGTGGAAAGGCTTCAATATGGAAATTTTAATTGAGTCCATTGAAGCCCTGTAATTTTTAATTTACATAAAACCGACTTTTGGGACTTTTTAATGGTTAAAGGTGTGATTTTGAAAACAACTAAAAGGTAAACTTTGAGCATGTCCGCTTCTATTATGCAAAACGTTTTCAATTTCCATCCGTTTCTCATGAAAACTATAGAGGGGGCGCCATTCATCCTTAGCCCGGCGATGTCCTTTCCACATTAAAACCTAAAATTCTTGGCCTCAGAGTAGGAGAAGAAAGGAGAAAACTCTCCCTATTGCATTACGCAACGCCGAGTATCCCAATTATATCACTTGGCAACTATTTTTGGCAATCCTCTGTTGACAATAAACCACTGGCGAGTGCCAAATTGTGTAAACGTGTTTGCTATGGAGTTTGAACTGCGCACTATGATGAATTGCTATTTATATTCCGTCAACTTGAAATACGTGTTTCCACAATTTGCACTCGACGGACCTCTGAACGATTTCTGAACATGCTCAGTTTGAACAAGTCATGACCTGTGTGCAGAAAGGTATCCCCGATGCCAGTGGTCCCCGGGTCCACTTGTATTCAAAGGTGGATATGATGCGTGAACAAGAAAACCTCGTAAAAATGGTTATCTTTTTTTCTTTCCCAACAGTCGATGTACTCGCGTACAATGTTGAATTTAGGGTGTCAAAACACAAAATGGGGACAAAGGGTAATTTTTTTTTTTTCTAAACCCTGAAATTGTGTATGGTACTTGTAATACTCAAATTAAGTTAGACATCAAACTATTGTAAAGCAAAGGGCAAGATAATAAAGGTCATATTACGACACAATGCATTGCTTACACCTTGTTTCGGGTAGCAAAACTTACAAAAAATCCTTCTTGAGAGTGAGCAAAATCAACACAAATACTTGTTTAGGGTATAGCTTTTTTATTCGGTGGGAATCTTGTTGAGGGTCATTTTGGAAGTCCACATGTTTTTCACGCATCATATCCAATCCACCTTTTGAATACCATGTGCCCGCCCCCCCCCCCCCGGGGCAGTGGTTTGTTTACATTTGGAGACGAAAACAAAGAGATGAGGTCCAAACAAGTCGGAAATAGCATGTTCCTAGATGAATTACATTGATTTAGTTTTTCTCTCTTTTTCGGCTTTTGAAACTTTGATGTTTTTAACAACCGTATTTCTTAAGTAATGCTTTTTGGAGACGAAGGTTGGTCATATTTACCACAGCGTTGTAATGTTTTAGTTAAGCAGATAATGGTAAAAGTTGTGCATTTTTTGTTATAAAGCATCACATTTGGCAGAGAGGTAACAGAATTACAATTTGGAAAACCAATGGATATGGAACCACCTGCACTCATAAACATCATTAACCCTTTTCATGGCAACTTCTTCGTGGCTATGATTCTTTTCATTAATTGTTTTGTTGTTAAGTCTATTGGCTACTTTACATTTAAATATTGTGGCATAATTTTCCTACTGGGAAAAAATACCTGGTCATCCCCTCAAATATTAACATTGATTTTATATTTAGGTAGGCGGAACGAACTTCAGCTAAATTTCCAACGAGTTGATTGAGGCTTAAATAAACTTGGCTTGAAATTTCCTGGATGTTTTTGTATAGGAGAATGCTAACCCACTGCCCCCCCCAGCACTAAGCCACCCATGTAAAACTATTTAAGTTAAGCTTAGTAATTGCAATTAATTTTGTAGGATCATGATGCCATAGGAGATAGTACACAGTCCTAATTCCTTAACTATAGGCAATGCCCCCCGTAAAAAGTATACTTCTGTTTCGGATTTTACCATGTTATGTTGTGTTTTTGCATTGAACGAACCAATATCACAGCCCCAATCATGTCGGCCAATTTTCAATTGCATCCAAGTTGTGGTTTTATTTTTTAGAAGCAATTATGTGCGTGCAAAGCACTTATTCTGTTACTACTGTAATGTAAGCTTATTTATTGTTGGGAGGCTGATAATTAGCGCACATTTCTTCGTCAGGGTGGTACAAATATTGTCTTCATAAAATTTTCACCGACAGTCATCATGAAAAAAAAATGTATAGCGGTTAAACTGATACCAAAATTTTGTCCATGGCAACAATGTGTACGATGATCACGAGACTGCCATCTGGAATCCACCTTTAAGTAATTCCTCAAGATCTCAAGTGAAGTTGTTCAGTTGTCTTTTTTCTCTGGCCCCCAATCAATGAAGGTAGGGAATTTTTTTTTGGTAGAGTTTGGTCCCCTGTAATTAGGTTAGTGTTCCCAAAATTGGATACGGAATAAACAAGAATTGTGTTTGTGCAACGCTTTAAAATCATAAAGCCCAAACACTACTTCAGAACCTCTTTATTTTCAGACACCGTGGTGGTGGTATGGAAAGGCGTAAGGGCATTTGTGGGCGCCCCCCCCCCCCCCCCCCCCCCCCCCCCAAAAAAAAAAGTGTGAAATTTCTGTAATCTTGATCTCAATTCTAGGGTTTTTTTTTTGCCTGAACTAAACTTCATGAAAATTCACTGGGGGCGGCGGCCTGGGAATTAAATTTGTTGCCCCTCGATCCACCCCATAACCCCATTCTGTGCTGCCGCACTGTTCAGATACCCATCCTTACATATTGAGTTTTGAACTTTTATTGAAGTGCTTTGCTTCCCCAACGCCCCAAAATATATTGCTCAAGTAAGTTATATGGAACCCCCTTCTTTCCATCCCGATCGTATCCGCTCTGTGAAATGTTGCGCCCGCCCCCGCCCTCCTGCTTCCCACCAGATTGCTGTGGAAAAGCAAAATGGCAAAAATATTTGCTATAGGGCCAGGCCTAGCCCTAGGGCCTACCCCCGTGTTGAGTATTCTCCATTGATAACTGAAATTATTCATCTGTATATTTCCTAAGAACATGAATACTATAAAATAGATTTTGATTACATTGCAAATAACAACGTACAACTAGAATCAATGTTAATGTGAATGCATCTGCATCAACGTTGCAATCGATGTACATTACAATGCTGTGGTAAATATGGCGATGGGACGTCCATTTTAAAAACAATACTTTGTAAGGAGCTGTGCTTAAAACACGTATTTTTGTCTGAATGGAAAAAAAATATCGCTAAGGGTCTCAATTTCACTAAATGTGGCCAAATTCGGGACAAAATTGAAAAAAAAAAAACGGGCAACTTCGGACACTGAAGTTTGGTGTCATTGTTTTAATACCGGGCAATTTTCTTCCCTAATTCAGTTATATTTTTGTCCTCCAAATATTAAAGAAATACGCGCGCTAAACAAAACATTCAAGTTTTTTTAAAAGCCGAAAAAGTACGAGAAAACTCGAATCAATGTAACTCATCTAAGGAACATTCGATCCCCTCTCCCCTCGACTTTTAATAAAGAACTTAAAAAACATGACCCCAAAATGAACCTTGTTTGACCTGAAGAGATTGACGTTGACGTGGTTCCATGTCTTAAAATATCAATATGTCCATATTTAAAATTTTAAACCTTTATGCTAAGTTTCATGCTTTTATAAGAATGCACATTCTTACAATATAATTATGTCGCTATCCTGCTTACCTTGTACATCGATGCAATGTTGAATGCGCCATGCATTCAGCATTAATATTATCTCGTTGTTGGTAATTGTACCAATAACGATAGTTTTTACGACCTGTTTTTTACGAGCGCGGCGTATGAATCATCGGTCAATGTTTTTAAAAGAGCTTTCTCCTTCTCTCCTATAAGTCTAGGAAATTTGGAAGGTTGCAGCATTTTTTTTTGCTATATTTTATAAACTTGTCATATGGTTGTTGAGTAGATCCCAGGAAGTGTAAAAAGTATTACTACATTTGTTTTTGATGTCAAGGGGGGTAGCCCAGCAATTTCCAAAATGGCCGCCCATTTTTTTTCAATATTTTGAGCTATGTTTTTGACTCATATTCCAAGTGTTTTATGAAGTTTAAAGATTCTATTTTTATGTGTTATATTCACTTATATCAGTGATGGATAACAGTAAAATAACATTTTCCGATAACTCTTTGAATTAATCCGTTCCAGTTTGGCGCCAAAAAATTCAAAATGGGCCGCCATTTTGATAATTTTTTTTGTTTTTTGAGTAATATTATGGCTATACTTCAATTTTGTGTTCCTTGAAATTTTCTTGACATTAAAGTATTTGATTAAATTACAATATATTTAATATAAAAAAAATAAGTCATATTTTACCATGATTTTTCAAATCATTGCATTCTTGCTCGGGACTTTTTGTTCCAAAATGACCGCCATTTTATTTTAAGTGGTTCTTCTCTTCTTTACCATAATAATGTAATCAGACCGAAACAGTAGCAGCTTCTTCTGGGAGGGCAATTTTCCCCCCCTCATTTTTTTTTCTTACCACCCAGTTTTGGCCAACCCCACACCGCCACCACCCCCCCTCACCTTCCCCCAAACCCTTTTTTAAAAAAAAAGATTTTTGGCAAAAGTCAGTGATTTGGGGGCCCAAAAATCAACAATTTTGACAAGAAAACAGCGATTTTGGACCAAAAATCCACAATTTTTGGCAAAAATCAGGGATTTAGGGCCAAAATTGGTTTTAAAATCTCAACATTTTTTTATATGTTTGGCTCCCCCGAATTTCACTTTTGCCGCCCAAAAAAAATCACCTTGGCCCGCCCCCAGAAAAGAGATTTTGCGCCGCACTGGAAACGAACCGCAACACAAATGGCATAAAATCAAATATAAACATAATTAACACTGAAGTAGATTTTGTTATGAAGCTGAAATCCTGCTGGCTTTCCAACTTCAAACTTATTGCTAGTTGGAATACAGAAAGTCTCTAGCAAACTTGCCAGTAAGTGGACCATGTACTTTTGGAGATGCACTGATAGGGTGAAAGTTTTGTCACCTTTGACATGAATGGGTAAGTTGAATTTGTGATTGAATATTGTATATTTACTGATGACGTAAAAGGATTTATAGCATCTGTGGAACCAATTAAGTATGGTAATGTGTTTCCTGAGGGTTATTACTTCTAGGTGGTAACTTCAAGACCAACCATTAATTCAATATTGTAGAACAACCACCTCATTGTCTATTGACAAATCCCTCACCCCATTTGAGCTCAGCTTCTGTCTAGTTACAACATCATTCTACAAACATCCATCAGTAGATTCCCAGCATCCTCATTCAATTTCACCAAACTTCATTTCTTCAAGCAAATTCAACAACAGCCATATTACCCAACATGCGCTACAATGAACCAATAAAAACTGAAAAGCTGTCGAAGAATGGTTAACAGTCAGCATACTACGTCTCCTTTCACACGACCCTAACTGCCGCCATCATTTTAACAGGGTTCCATTAGAAGATAGGTTACAACCATGATCTAGCTTTTGTAAGCCAAAAACATCGCTAAGCTGTGTAGCAAGATTATTCTGGCTCCGTTTTTCCAATTTAACTCAACATTGACCAATCGACATCCATGTTAACAGCTGCAGGGTGCCTTTTAAAGCAGGAAAACAGACTGGCAAAAGAATTCACGTGATAATAAACCTGATCAGAACGTGAAGAGATTGCCACCAAAACCCCGTAACAGTAACTATTACCAATTTTGCCCAACTAGTGAACAATACTAGCCTTGGAGATTCATACCCCGGGGGGGGGCTTGTAGGACGGAATATTCAGCAGGCTTTTCCAAGGAATGTGCTAAAGAATATCCATAGTATACTACCATGCTTGAAACTGATCTTCTTCAGCTAAAGCAACTGCTAAAGTTGAGGTACGTGTCAGAGGGGATCTCCAAGGAAATCTGGCATACCTTAATTGAATCCACTGATATGACCCATAACAGCAAGAAAGATCCGAAAAGCTTCAAGGGATCCAACAGAGCCTCCAGCCAAATTTTACAACCCAAGTTGCCCACCAGAAGCCCAAGGAAAGATCACCCTAAAAAAAAGAACCGAAAGAGTACTATCCTGGTTTCACCTCATCTCATCCCTTCAACAAGGACGAACTGGAAACCGGTTTTTTAACTTAACTTCAACAACCAGACAAAGCATTAGGCCTTGACAACATCTCAAGTGAGCAGCTGAAAAACTTTGGCCTAGTAGCCCAAAAAAAAAGTGACTTCTTGAGCTCTACAATTGGTGCCTTATTTCTCACAGTTCACCAAATTTCTGGAGGAACGTCACATATTATGGCACTCTTTAAAGCCAGGGAAAGATCCATCTAATCCAAAGAGCTGTCGACTAATATCACTCCTAAGCCGTACCTACGCTCTTGAACTCTCCTCCTTTCAACTGTACGCGTAGTACCTGTTCTAGAGGAGCATTTCCATACCAGAACAAGCCAAATGGTTTTCCGAGAAGGGTTACGGTAACCGGAGTTTGTGTGTTTGTCGATCTATCAGCAGTGTTAATCACAGATGCTTTTTTAACTCCGTTTAATATTTTGGGAACTCACCAAGGAATATCCGCTGACTGAGTTTTTTCATCAAAGGATTGGCTTGTCTTAAGCTTCAAGATGGACTACACCCATTGGAGCTGTCCTCGCACCTCTCCTGTTCAATACTAACGACCAACCTAGAGTGCAGTGACATATTGTTTTTATCTATGTAGACTATCGTGAATCAGCACACAAGATGCCGACTTTACAGTTTGTCAAAGAGAGACTACAAAGCTTTTGGATGAACTCACTCCTTATTAATGAGGAAAAACCACCCTATGTGCCAATCATCCAAGACACAGGTGTGTGCTTTTTCCCCACCGGAAGCCAATGTCAACAGCCCGGTCTGTCTACTTAGGATTTACCTTGGACAATACTCTCCTCTCTTTTAAGAACCCTCATCACAAGAACCGAAGAGTAAAGTATGTGTCAACAGCACAAAAACATCTTGAACAAACTCACTGGCAACAGATGGTGGTGCTCGTTCACTTGATACCTAAGATCGATTGCACGTTGCACCCTGTCTACTCCATGTGCAGAGTATGCTGCTCTGTATGGGAAAGTTCAATCCATGATTGCCAAGAAGGAAGCTTGATCCCCAGCGTTAAATGCCTCCGGCCGGCTTATCAACAGGATTGGTTTTCGCCCAACTCCAATTGAGAACTTATACATCGATTTGCTCCACCAGACATGTCTATTGTCGTGACATGAAAAAGCGTTTGCCAGTAATCAATTTGCAGCACCCATGTTTTCAGACAGAAACCCAGCTGTTAACTGCCTAATCCAGAGAGAAGAGAGTTTTTTTTAAGCAAGTCTCACCCTCTTAAACAGCTCTAAGGAGTTTACGGAGAGTCCGCCCTTGGTGGAAAGAAGACTTGCTATCAACCATAATGTATCCTATTGAACCTGGTGAGTACATCCACCGGAGCTACTCCTCGGGCTGGAATGGGGCGATCCGTCAACAGATTGAGAACAGAACTGGTCGATCTAACGTTTCTTGCATGAAGTGGGGGGGGCTACCTGCAAGCATATCAGGACACTACCTGTGGTTCGGGAACAGCTTCACAAGTAATGAAACATCTCTGGTCCTTCAACACTTTTGGAGAAAACAATGCCAGACAGGACCCGTTGCGGATTTCATTCCAGGTCAAGCACCCCCTCTGGTTAGATCATTTTACCACACTGTGTTTTGACACGAAAGAAAAAAAAAAAAAAATCCTTCAGCACATATTGAATTTATGGTTGGGGTCTTTAAGTTACACGAGATAATAACCTTCGAAGCCGTACCATGCGTGTAATTTGGTTCAATAGAATGGCCATAAATTCCTTGTTAAGGGTCATCAGTTACAAAATACAATTTCAACTTACCAATGTAATGTAAAAGGTGCAAAATTTTCAAACGCTATCATGCATCTCAAGCACATGGTCATTGACTGCCAAGTTTGCTAGTATTCAGTTGTTAATTATGTTTCTATTATGATATTATGCCATTTTGTGTTGCGCGGTCGTTTCCATGGCAGTGCCATACTCTTTTCGGGGGGGGGGGGTTGAATTTTGGGGGTGGGGGGTTGGGGCAAAGTGAAATTCTTTTGAATTTTTTTAAAACCATTTTTGCCCAAATCCGCTGTTTTTTTCCCAAAATCTGTCATTTTTCCTTTCACTTGGGTGGGGGGGGGGGGGGCTGGGGGTAAGAAAAAAATGAGAGGGAAATGGCCCCATGCCCCCAGAATTGCCCACTTTCGTTCTGAATACATTATTATGCTACTGATGGTAAGAAAAGAAGACACTTAAAAAATAAAATGGCGGAAATTTCGAACAAAAATTCCCTATGTAAGAATGCAAATGGATTTGAAAATGGTAAATCATGACGTAAATTTTATTTTGATACTAAATATAATTGTTTTTAATCCAACTACTTTAATGTCAAGAATTTCAAAGACAAAAAATTGAAGTAGCCATATATACTAAAAAAACCAAAATATTCAAAAATGGCGCCATTGTTTGAATTGTTTTTGGCGCCAACTGGAACTGATTAATTCAAAGAGTTATCGAAATGTTCTTTTATGTTATCCATCACTGATATTAATGAATAACACAGAAATAAATTTTTTAAAAAACTTCAATAAAACTTGGAATATTAGTCAAAATAAGGCTAAACATTGACAAAATGGCCGGCCATTTTGAAAATTGCTGCTGGCTACCCCCCTTGCACCAAAAAAAATGTAGCTAATACTTTTGGGTTTCCCATGACCTCATTCATAATAATATAAAAGTTTTAACCGAAATAATAGCCAAAAGAAATGCAACCTCTCAAATTACAACAAAACGAACGTCCCTAGACTACAACCTCTAGGTCAACCCGCAATCATGGTAAGGCCACCGTAAACCTTGGTTTCCTTACGCAATAACGGCAATTAAAAATATAAAACAAGAGTAGTTTAAAGAGACAAGAGGACATTTTTCCAGAAGAATCTCCACCCTCAAATTCTTTTCGAACCCTGGTTTTTCTGCATATTGGAATCTTACCAGTGAATAAGCGGAATATCGCTGTTTTATATAAAAATGATTTAGTATTTTCTATCATGCACGCTGAACGTCCAGAAAATCATGGTTTCCTATAGGGACGATTAGGATAGCAAATGCAAGTTCCAAAACAAGTTTGCGGTTTTTCTTTTGCATTGTTTTGTCCCACCACCTTCGAAACCTTCGATTGGTAGGTGGTCACAAACTTCCAGTGCAATTTAGAGAAATTCGTATCCTAAAAAATTCCTCCTGTCACTTTAAACATCAAACCCGTTTGGAGTTTGGACTATTTCCATATGAATGTACATGTAGGACATCACATACGGTAAATATTTCATGTATTTTACATGCATTGAAATGCAAAAGATCATTATCTTTCTATCAATAACTGCGGACTACGAAGTTGAAGGCACTATCGTGATTTGCTAAACAGAAAATTTGCCGTCTGTAACAAGGTAACCTGAAAACCACCTAATAAGGATAAAAGCTTATTTTTTAATCATTACTCTTCCATGCCGGACATTAACTGCAACATGCAACTGAATGGAGATTCCCCATCTTTGAACAGTGCGTTTTCTTCTCTTCATTTTTGCCATTTTTCATTAAAATAACACCTTATGCAAAATTCCCACGATTATCCGGAAAACTTTTTAACTGACGGTCAATAGAAATAGGTGGCCATTCCAAACGACTTCTGTATTTCAGTCTCCTGAGACTTTGTAAAAGGCCATAATTTTTGTTTGTCTCACCCATGTTTTTTCAGGGTCATTTTGGTTGTAGCATTTGCTTGTTTCAAGGTCAAATCATGGGATATTTTTCATCATTATCTCCATGCGGACATTAAACGCAACATGCCGCTGCTGTGATTCATATTTTGAACCATTCCGTTTTTCCTTTCATTTTTTGTGGGCCCATTTTGTCATTCATCGACCTTATGGCAAATTGTTAACGTACGTCCATTAAAATAGGTGCCATTCCAAACGACTTCTTTATTTCAGTCCCTCTGAGACTTGGTAAAGGCATAACTTTGTTGTTCTACAAACCCATGTTTTTTCAAGGGTCCAATTGGTTGTAGCATTTGCTTGTTTTCCAGGTCAAATCAAGCTCAAAAAATGGCCGCAAAGGGGTGCCGTTTTTTAACCCTAATTCTGATATCTGAGATTCGCAATGGCGTTTTTGGTGTCCATACCATGTTTTTCAGTCAAAATCCAATAAGAAGATTGATAACACTGGATCATTTGGCAGTGGCATTTGTTTTTTGCGCCATATTTAATTTCAAAATGGCGACAACTTCCGTAATTTCGCACATCCTGGTATACGAAACATCGGGTGTGATTATCCTTACACGTGATTTCACGTGAAAAGAATCAGTAGGAACATTGATTGAAAAATTGATCATTTAATTGGGCATTTGGTTGGGGACAGCCCAATGTTGGAATCAGAATTACTGACAAAGCAAAATTGTAGTGTTTTGCCCATTGCGTCTGCAAACACATATAAAGAGGATTGGGGCGCCTACCTGCAAATTACTATGACATGTGTAAATGTAAGATATAATTTATACTCTGACTATACGGCAATTGTAGGGTTGAAAGGCCTTAGACAATGGCTATAATAAACCTTGAACTTTACATTTAAAGCATGTTACATACAAGTAATGTAGATATGATTTTTTAGAAAACTAAAATTATTTCCTCTTTTTAATTCACACTCTTTAACTTTGGATGTTAAAATATAGATTCTTCTATATAACTTCTGTTGAAGTTATCATCTAAATTGGAGTCGTAAAACTTTAACTGCCATTGAGTGCTTGCGAGATAGCCAGCAGGATCCATATGACACCCCCACCTTATGACGAACCGGAGCATTTGAGCTATATGGTCAACGATCTCAGCTGTGACCGCTAGATAGATAGGTTCAAAAGATCTAACAGATTACTTAATGACATCCACTGTGACGAAAAAATACAATTCACGCTAAAGCAGATGCCAGATATTGATACAGGACAGCAGCAATACATCCTCCAAAGTCAAAAAATCTTATGGGAGAAGAAGATACGGATCCTGTTGGTATTGATACTTATTGATGCAGTAACGACGCAAGTACATATACACGAAATATACAAAAATGGAGTGCTTGTCAGCCATTTCGATTTCAATATGGCTGTAACACGCCAAATGTAACAGAACTACCAAATGATCCAGGGTGTTATAACGTTATGATTGTATTTGTTGACGAAAAATAGTATATGCACCCCCCAAACCTGACGTTAGTGTAAAGTTACCAGAATATAGATACTCAATATGGCTGATGAAACAACTAAATGCTCACACCAAATGATCCAAAGCACCAATTTTCTTATCATATTTGTTACCTGAACATAGGTAGAGTCTATATGAGACAGCACAGGTAAGGCCTTTATGAGTATCAAAGACTAGAGATACAGGGCATAAGTCATTTGAAAAGGCGGCATTTTGCGATTATTGTCTGATTTAGATTTTTTTCGGTGGTTCAATTCTCAATGTTCTCATTAAACTTGAAGATAAGGAAAATGACCAATAAAACCATTTTTTCAGGGGGAAAGGGTACCTGTGTCACATTTTGACTCTATAATCAAGATGGCTTGCATCGCCTTGGCATTTCTGGGAGCTGGTGCTGGTCTCTATTTGGCTTGTCTTCGTCATCTGAACCCTGCTTCTCTTATCTCCACTGGTGTGGTTAAAATATGAAGACCTTATCGTTAGAAAACGCGTCAATTTTCATATCTGCCTGCACTTAACGTGTGTGCCGCACTCATAAACATGTGACCGAATGATTCTACTGCATGTGTTTGCATATGGTATGGATAAAGGAAGTGCAAAACAAAAGCCCAAAGCCTGAATTAATTTGAAGAGAACAGTCTCATGTAAAAGAAGTTCTCCAACTCAGTCTTGCATGATTCCTATATAGATTAAAATGTGGAGGTTAAAGAGCTATCATTACAGTGAAACGATGATAATACGCTTTTGTAAAATTGACCACATCTTGTTCTAGATGACCTTTGACCTCAAGGGTTTTGTTCTATTCCAGTGCCCACCTCACAATTAGTTTAATATGACAAGCTTTTTACAAAAACTGAACAATATCAAAATCTGATACACCAACAGGTGGCTGACCATACAAAGTTTGTAGATATTTGATCTGGATTAATCCACAGACCCTTGAAATAATCCTGCAAAATTTTTCGAGTACTGAATGTTGACCAAGTTTCATGACAACAACCATCTGAAGTGAGTTGACCCTGTGATCTGACTTGGGTGACCCTAGATGCCCAGGAAATTACCTGACAAAAATTGGTAATTAGTCGAATGTGGACTTACAACCCATTCGGTTTAATGACATACAACAACGTATATTTGATTTGACCTTGGCTGACCCCACGGTTAATGAGGACCTTTAACATTGTGCCAACATGAAGGCTTGACCATCTTCTCCAAATTGAACACGGCTTATACAATTAAACCCTATTTGCCCACATTTGACCTTTGAACAAGACACATGACCCACTTTGATCCCAAGCCACCCGCCTACTTGAGATGATCTATTCTTGCGGCAAAGATGGACACCCACAATTGTTTAGATCAAAAAAAAAATGTGTGGGATGTATACAACACACACACAAACACACCCCACACACACACAGACGGGGAGCCTTGCATTTATAGGGTCCCCCTTCACCAAAAAAGTTTGCAGGGGGACAATTAGCAATACTTTTTTTTTTCTCTACTTTATTGAATCTACATGCCCACAGCAATTTCAATTAACGCATGACGCAACCAAAGTAGACGAACAAGTGCGTCCGAAGACGAGTTGGGTTATCGCATGTTTCCAGTTTAAAAGAGAATATGGTCCGGCAGGAACTATAGTCCGGGCTCCATAGACGACAATGGAAAAAAAGCGTGAAAACTAACGTTGCGTGAAGAGTCACTGAATCGAAGTGCCCTATTCTTCATCACCATTGTAGGCGGACTGTGAGTACACGGACTATAGCTCCTCTGCCACACACCGGTGAAAAAAGAGATATGGGTCAGGTAAAACAGGAACGATAGTCCGGGTTCTATAAGACTACAAACAGAATAAAGCGTGAAACTAATTGTTTCGCGAAAAGCAACTGAATCGAGGGCCCTATTTTTCACCGTTTTAGCGGAGGTCTATATCTCCCGCCACACCCGGAACCATGTGCAGCGTGTTGCTGATAATAGGTTTTGTGGCCCGAAGATATGGTCCTATACCAATATTTTCAACTTCAACTCGTCTCATGCGGCCAATTCATGATTATGTGTAACGCTTTATTCCCTTAATGTGTTTATTTAAGTCCATTTACAAAGTATCGGATATTCAGCTGGAATCTTATTGCGTGGCGTGCATCTGTGGGCGCTCATCTTTACTCTGAAAATCGGGGGTTCGATCCGCCACTTCAACGTAAGGTTTTACTTCATTATTATTTTATCTTGGGGAGTTTAAGATTGTAATGAAAAATCAGAGTTGGCGATTGAAGTGAGAAAAGAGTGATAGCTGCCTTATGACAGTGCAGACGATGGCGTACGTGTACGTACACGTCACCAAATTATAACAAGAAACACAAAAAATTTTTACAAATTTTCTCAGGAAACGTTACAATTCCCCCTTAAAAGCCCCAACCCAGTGTAGAAGTAAATTATGTCCGGCCGTAGCATAGTGCGGGAACAATGGTGAAACCAATAGGGCAATCGATTCAGTTGACTCTTCACGAACATTAGTTTCACGTTTTATTCCGTTAATCGTCTCTGGAGCCCTGCCCTGTGGTCCCGCCGGACTATATCTGCTTTCAACCCCGGCTGAAAATAACTAAAACTCTAAATTTGGCACGCAAAAACATGTATTCCTCATGTTTCACTGAAAAGATGTTTATGTCTGACAAACAATAGGGCATATAAAGTTTACAATACCATAATGGCCTATTTGCAGGAAAATTCGAATTCATTATATGAAATACCTGTAAATCTATGCAACCGCAATCTGTACGCAACCCGATTAGCCAGAGGACTCTTTATGTCAGAGAAAAACATATTTATAATAACTTATTACACTTGTCCGCAGATAGACGTCTGCAAGACTCACTACATTCTGGGCAAGGAACGTGTGAATAATAATGAAACGGGGTACCACTGATCCGAGGTTATTTCCGATGGTATGAAATGAAAATCTCAATAAAAAATCAGTACGTTCAGTAGTGAATGGACTTTTATCTAATTGTGAAATGTTATCTCTCAACTGCAAACAGTATGAGGCACTAACTGAGCAATTACTATAAAATAACATTGTTTATAAGTCGAACACGTAGGCTTGATCGGACTCGAAACGAAATTTAGATATCGAATTTAATTATTATATTTATATATATATACTTATCTGTGTTCTCCCTGTGATATTACTTGCTATGGTTCGAGGAAGATTATTTCATTCAAATATGTGAAAATCACCGGTTCAGATTAAAAATTAAGATTTTTTTTGTCATTTATGATCATTAATTTCAATGTAAAATGAAACTGACAACTTTGATGTTACTGATAATAAAATGAATACTAGAATGGCATGATAAGAAAGATTTGCGCATATTGGCATGCTTCAACCTCCTTGTACCAATTTTAGATTGATTATTACTGCATTCCGTTTCAATGGTGCGATTGACCATTAGCCTACAACAAAAAATTAAAGATAATCACCAAGAACTGAATACTAGCATTATATATCTATATATATATATAATATATATTATATATATATATATATAATATATATTATATATATATATATAATATAGATAGATATATATTTCGCCTAATATAGTCGTTAGGGGGAATCATGTATAATTCATTAGTTTATTAATGAGCTCTTATAGTTATTAAATTAATTAATTATTCATATCCTTTGTTATTCTCGAGGATATCTTTCATTGCATAATTAATATTAATATCTTTTGACGGAATAAATCGCAATACAAAGGAGGCGTTAAGAGGGAAGGTGAATATTTCCCCCTAACGCCTAATGAGTGAATATAAAAGATTCGCTTCCCCTCACGCCAGGAGATAGCGATATATATATATATATTTATATATTATAAGATAGATATATATATCGGTCGCTGGGCGGGAAAAACCTCATATGTAACTCCAGAGTGTCAAATGCAAACCACCAGTATGTAAAAAGGGCGCCCCACAGTGCTAAAACGCAATGTGCATTTGGTCACAATCTGG
Source organism: Ophioderma brevispina (assembly GCA_023653785.1). Lineage (NCBI taxonomy): Eukaryota > Metazoa > Echinodermata > Ophiuroidea > Amphilepidida > Ophiodermatidae > Ophioderma > Ophioderma brevispina. Next base: position 14,204 of record JAMKCH010020693.1, on the reverse strand, counting down.
TCAGCTGAATTTCAATTCAAATAGATAGTGAATATTATGGCAGTTTATTTCAGAACTCGAGTGTACACATATTATCTAAAATATATTAAAGGAAACCTTTTCTTGTGCAAGGTATTACAGCAAACGTATTCAGTTTTGGTTTGTCTCCTGAAACAGTACATATGAGGTTTTGTATGTTACCGTTTTTACTACATGTGAGTTTTGCTCTTAAAGGTAAAAATTCCCGCACAGCCGACGATATTATATATATATATATATATCTAGATAATATATATATATTATATAAAATATAATATTATATATATATATATATAATATATATAGATATATATATAGTTAAATGTAGAACAGAGAGAAAGCACATCACAAGGATTTTTCTGCACAACTGCAGTTTCAATTTATATAATATCATCAGGTGCAGGTGTCTCCTTTTTATTACAAAAAAAGGAAACATTAACAAAGCGACAACTGTATTGCGTTGGTTGCGTACGGAAACGTTTATGCGTACGCATGATACCAACGCGTAATAAGTACGCTGAGAGTGAAATACGCATATAACTTTATACATTTGTTAGCTATACATAATGAATACAAAGTCAATACAAAATTAAATACACATGTTAAGCGCAGGTTTGATACCAGAATAAGAAGATTTCCGCCGCTAAACGTTTAATTTTGTCATCTGCTTTCACCTTGTAAAGGGGTGCGACGGGGAATTTGGGCAGTGTCCCAGTTGTTGAGTGCACACTCGTCAATAAGTTGGCTGAGTTTAATTTGACGGGTAATGGGATCCCTATTTGTTGCTTATGAACTCTGATTCTAGAATTAAGCTGATCACCAGTTTGGCCAATGTAGTGTTCTTGAAATCCATTACATGTTATTACATAAATGAGATTTTGCTTTGCAATTCATTGGATTATCTTAGTTCAAAACATTGTTGTCTGAAAGTAAAATCGGAAGCATCAAACGATATGCTTACACGTGCACAACGTTTATCGATTAAACTGGTACTTACCACCTTTTTGTTTTTTTAGTGTTACGGCGGCTCTGCGTTACATTTCTTGAGGTTGGAGTTGGCGTGTGCTCATGATTAGATAGTATTTTTCAGAATGCGAGAGAAGTTTTTCGCTGGCTGTGACCATGTGGATAGAATCCTTAACAACTTTTCCAAGATTAACATTGTTGGGATTGTGCGATTATTTCTGTATTCAAACCTGATCTGAACTGTGTATTTAATTGTCTTACTTGTATTCATTCTGTAAAGCGAACAATGTATAAAGTTATATGCGTATTTCACTCTCGGCGTAACTTATTACGCGTTTGGTATTCAGGCGTACGCTTAACGTTCCGAAGCACACCAACGCAAAATAAAGGTCGCTTGTGCCACAGCGTTCTTTTTTGTAATAAAAGGAGACCCTCTGCACCTGATGATATTATAATTTGAAACTGAAGTTGTGCAAGAAAAAATCCGTGGGGACTGTCATTCTCTATGTTCTACATTTATACTATTTTAATTGCGCATATTGGATACTAATACTTTTTGAGCTATATATATATATATATATTATATATATATATATATATAATATATATATATTATATTATATAAATATAAATATATATTTTTATAGTAATATGCCGAAACTGGTGGGCCTCAGCCGTGCTCGAACTGACAGTAACAGACCAATCCAAAGTAAAAATCAATAATGTCTTCGCCTAGACCGCTGCACCACGAGTGGAAGCTTGTAGCTTAACCCGAAATTTTATCTTACCATGGAAGAAAGAGAGAATGAAGAAGGAAGCACATCGACTTCACAATCCGATTTTAACCTGTTTACTAAAGAAAGGGATTCAACAGCGACACAGTTGATCACAATCCCTATGCCGCAATCGGATGATCGGCGATCAATCCTGACTGTAGAATTTTTTCTGAAAACTCTATGTCCGAAACACGTAAAAGTGTAAAAGTATATTGAATTACAACATTCGGCTGTCTCCGGTGTGTATCTGTTGTTGTTTCGTTATATGGAGTTAATGTACATCGTGTATGCGTTTCAGCTTACTGCCCAAGACTAACCCAATGTGAGAAAAAATAAAGATGAAAATTGCACAAATTTGAAGTTTGACCGGGGGACGTCTTCTTGGAATTGTGCTTGGGCACCCATATGACGTGATCGTTCCAGGGGTTCTGTAAAGTTACCCCTAACGGGCCAATTTCCTTTAAAATATACCAGGCCCCTAAATTGGACCCCAGATTTTGTGAAATTATAATAGTTTTCAGTTGAAAATATGCACTAACGGTAAGCAGCATTATGACACCCTTACTGTGTAGTCTAAAGATTACTTTCCACTATATTATCCCGGTATCTACTCTCTTTTGAAATTCCACGTATAAGTATTATAACATCTTTACTTGTATCAAATATTTTTGATGATTATTTAACAATTAATTTTTAGATGTTCTGCATATTATTAACAAATTATCATATTGTTTGCGTATTCAATATGAACCAAATAAAAATTTATTGAAAGATGAAGGTACGTTGCAGTGAGATTAGACCCACTTGCGGAACCTGTTCTAAATACATGAAAAAGGATAACATTTAAATAGCAATATTAGGGCCACCGGGCAGATCCCGTATCGTTAAAAAGGTGCCCCTGGGAAAAGACATGATTTTTGCGAGATAATTTCCTTAAAATTATAAAAATCAGTCTACGGGTGTTCTCACCTCTTGCTATGTGTAGTTTTCTCGAAATTAATTATAATTGCCCAATTTCTTGTGAAATCTGTCACATATAAAACTCTGTATCAATATTTGCTTACTTCCGCGATTACAAACATAATCGTAACGTGTGCACGAACGTTGATCTCTAAAACCGCGGCTAAAGTGCACACAAATCTGTGAGTCGAGCTAATCAGATGTTGTGTCGTGTCAAACATACATGTAATCATTGGGCTCCCGTACCCGAAAACAGTTTTCCGGGGAAAGTGCATATGTACTTAATTCCTGAGTAGAGGGTGAAACTAAAGCTATCTACACATAGTTGGAAACAAAGTGCCCGAAAGAACGGATGGATTTTGTGAGTTGAGCGGATTTCATTGGCCGGAGAAAGATCGCGCGGTCACTGCATGCATGGATGCATCGTCCATCGTTGATGTACCGATATCGTGCTTAGCCTGACAAAGTTATAATTGTTATCGAATGCACGATTTCGCTCTGTTGTTTGTAAAATGCAATTGTAATTTGTGTCGTGGCTTATATCATTTATTATATTGTCCGATGTACATGGGCATTGGGTTATGGCATATATATTCCATTGTTCATTCTGAGCAAGTTACATGTCTAATACATCATTCATTCGGTCTGTATTGTAGGTCAACGGGTAGTAAACCCCTTTTAACAGCATGCATGGCTTGATCAATGGTTCATGACAGTCTTCGCATTTTCGGATTATATTCAGATTTGTGTTTTTATGTATTGTATATAAAGGTAATTACAAACTTTGTCGAATGTGCAGTGGAAGGGAAGACGCCTCCTGCCTGGTTATCATGATAGGGTCACCCCGCGACTTAACATGTACTTTTTGCCCCCATGAATAAATTAATGAGCTTTTAAATTACCTCTTTATTAATGTGGGGAACCCATCGACAACCTTTTCCAACCTATTCCATCAAAATTGAGATTGGTATCAGAAGTCTGAAAAGAAAAAGTCACAAATTATACATATTGTTGTTCAGTCATTACCACAGGAAAATTTAAATAGGGATCAAGGCCCAGGTTGGAAAATTTCCTAACAAAACCGTCTTCCATTAGTGGTCAGAGAACCCTATCATGTCCGATTTCCAATTGATTGATTATCTACACAATGAAAGGTATCCCCAAACATCTTATTACAAATTTTGATTACTAAATTGGGGTTGGGCTGAGGTTTTGGGTAAGCAAAAGGGTCCCTAAAATTAAAATTGACCCATAGAGAGTGTGTTATAAAAGTGGGTCGACACATTTGAGACGTTTTTTCATAAAATCTTTTTCTTGGACTTGAATTTTACGAAGTTGAATCAAAAATAGGAACTTTGTTCTGATCTTAAAATAATCGGATAAAAAATAAGGGGGGGTGGTCCCCCCTGCTCAGAATCCTTTCTCCCCATGCCAGCCCCCCAACTAAAATGACCTTTTTACAGTGTCTATAGAGAAGGACGCAAAATTCGTCCCCTCGGAAAATGCCTCCGTTCTGGTTACGAACGCGGGTCACACTAGTATATCACCCAAAACATCCGGGGGGGGGGGGGAAAGGGAGGAGAGAAGATGTAATCTTTGTACAAGTAGGAGGCCTGGCTGCATACATTTACTTCCCCCTACTTTGATTTACCTCATAAATTTTATAACTCACAAATTTTTAAGAAATGATTTTCATTTCGTGTCTACAATGTCTGTTTAACTTTAACATCCCACCCTCCCCACTTAAAACCCACTCCCCACCGACACATCTATCTTATCCAATCTACCATCATGGTTCTAAATATCAGCGAGTAAACCATGGTTTTTTTCCCTTGTGGAGAAATTGTGTTTTTCCTAAATCTCACCCTACCCCATCCTTTACCCCACCCCCCTTCGACCCCCCAAACCCAACTCAGATGTATCAGAAAATCACCCCTCCTTAATTTATCCCCTCTTACGTCATGTGGGTGCATAAGTTGTATTTCATTAATTTAAAGAAAATGTAGGGGTCATTAACTTAATGTTATAGCTCCCTCCCACAAAGGGTGTTGAGTCCATCCCACCATGTACCAGTTTTGTGGAAATTTCACCTCACTAAGGTCATATGATCCGGCAGCGCACTCATAATACTTAACACAAACACCCTTACACCGATTTAGCTGCAAAAGCACGTTTTAATCCCAAGTTCTTTCCACTTCATTACAACAGAGGCACATTGCAATGCATTAATGAGATTTGTTTAAAATGGGTCCCATTGTGCTCTTCCCTGTCCCCACCCATCTACAATTCCCTCCAGTTTTTAGTATTTTTTTAAAAAGATTGTAAATAGCCTGCAGTTCCTGTTTCGAAACTTAAAGGATTAACACGATTTGCATAATCTGAAACTCGCAAAAACATCAAAGTCATAGTTTTACATTTTTTGTACTGGCAATTGATATGCGAACATAACCTGCAAGTGATTGGCTTGAAATCCGTGTTTTTAAGACAAGGCAGTACGTTTAATCTGATTCTGTAATTCCATACGGGCCGCACAATTATTCCCGGACTTGAGATCAAAAAGCATGCCCGGTCCTCCCGGTGATTACCACAGATTTTCAGCGTGATATTGTGCACCATGATCAATACATTTGACCTCAAACCACAAACATTATTGATCTTTGTTTTAATTATCTGTGTCTGGTTTTAACCACAATCAAGCTGTATATGTAATTTTAGACGCCGTCGCTGTATGGTCTATTTGCGGGCGACGTATGACAAATTTCTTCAAATACTTATTTTTTCACTATTTGGTTTTTTTACATTAAAGCAATTATACTCGATTATCTGATATTTGACCCCGTACCATTCTTGCGGAGTGAAAAAATCAATGAGGCACAGGGACTAATCTACTTCTGCTAATCATGTTATTGTGAGCAATAAAGCCTTTAATACACTATAGGTGCTTTTCCATACTGAATTGAATTGTGTAGGTGCAAGGCGATGAGTTAATGACCGGAGTTCCCTCCAAGATAATCCGGGTGTGGCACGTGCATGTGAAATGCTTTCCATTTCCCTGTATGCCGCCCCCTACTTATGGAATAGGTCAAAACTCCAGGGGGAACGAACGTATCAACGCGAATCGATATATATGGAATTGTGCACACTTATTCCCTGGATTTATAAGTTTAAAAATGGCATTTCCACCTGTTTCGATTCTCATCCGCATTATCGCTCTAATCCCTTCAAGAGTAACTATGAGAACTTGGCAATCCACCCCTTTCACACATCGCCACCCAAGATCCCTACTTACAACCCCACCTTCAACACATCCACATAGGATCCACCACTCGAAGCTATTAATTTAGATAAATTGCCTCTCCTATTAATTCTAGGCCACTCTGCGAGAATATTGCCAGCTAAATCACCGATTGTGAATAAATTTTCCAACCTTGGGAATTTGTTCTAGAAACACTGAGCTTTTCCCACGAATCTAATCTGTCTGCCGATGGTGAGCAACGTTGGTTGGTTATTATTAATCGTTCCCTGGAGATGTCCATCGCACACAAGTTTTGAAATAAACCCATATGCCTTTGGCGGATTCGAGACCGGCGACCTCCGTATTACTAGTGCGACGGACGGGAAGGCACTCTAACCAACTGAGCCCCAAGACTGGGTTGGTAGAGGCGCGATAGATACCCTCTATAGGTGTTAGGTCGAAAGGTGTCCATCGCTTTCCTAGCGGAATAGCATCAGAACGGTATATTTACAGATACAATTTATATTTGTTTATTGAATTTTTACTACTTAGTTCTCCAGGTAATACAAGTATGGTTATATATTAATCTTTCCCTGTAGACGGCCAGCGCACACAAGTGTTGAAATAACCCATATGCCACTTGGCCGGATTCGAACCGGCGACCTCCTATTACTAGTTACGGACATTGACGGGGCGCTCTAACCAACTGAGCCACAAACTGGGTTGGTAGAGGAGCGATAGATATCATCTATGGTGTTAGGTTCGAAAGTGTCCATCGCTTTCCTAGCGATAGCATCAGAACGGTTATTTACATATACAATTTATATTTGTTTTGAAATTTTTAACTACTTAGTTCTCCAGTAAACAGTATGGTTATTATTAATCTTTCCCTGGAGAGGCCAGCGCACACAAGTGTGAAATAAACCCATATGCACTTGGCCGGATTCGAACCGTTGGCCGGCGACCTCCGTAATCACGATGACGGCGTTCTAACCAACTGAGCCACAATACGGGGTTGGTAGAGGCGATAGATATCATCTATAGGGTTAGGTCGAAAGGTGTCCCAATCCGCTTTCCTAGCGGATAGCAATCAGAACGGTATATTTACATATACAATTAATATTTTGTTTTGAAATTTTTAAACTACTCAGTTCTCCAGTAGACAGTAAAGGGGGGGGGGGGGGGGGGGGGGGGGGGGGTGGGTGGTTTATAGTATTAATCTTTCCCTGGAGATGGCCACGCACACAATTGTTGAAAATAAACCCATATGCACTTTTGCCGGATCGAACCGGCGACCTCCTATTACTAGTGACGCCGCTCTAACCAACTGAGCCCACAGAACTGGGTTGGTAGAGGCGAATAGAAATATCATCTATGGTGTTAAGTTCGAAAGGGGTCCATCGCTTTCCTAGCGGATAAGCATCAGAACGGTATATTTACAATACCATTATATTTGTGTTTTGGAAATTTTTAACTCCTTATTTCTCCAGTAGACAATTAATGGTTATATATTAATCTTTCCCTTCCCTGGAGATGCCAGCGCACACAGTTTTGAAATAACCCACTGGCACTTGGCCGGATTAACCGGCGCCTCCTATTACTAGTGGACGCGGCGCTCTAACCAACACAAAAACTGCCCACAAGACTGTGTTGGTAGAGGAGCGATAGATATCAATCTATAGGTGTTTGGTTCGAAAAGTGTCCATCGCTTTCCTACGGATATCATCAGAACGGTATATTTACACTATACAATTTATATTTGTTTTGAACTTTTTAACTACTTAGTTCTCCCCTGTAAAGACAAGTATGGGTTATTAAATTAATCTTCTCCTCCCTGGAGATGGCCAAGCACCACACAGTGTTGAAATAACCCATATGCACTTGGCGGATTCGAGAACCGGCGACCTCGTATTACTAGTGACGGCGCTCTAACCAACTGAGCAACAAGACTGGGTTGGTAGAGGAGGGATAATATCATCTATAGGTGTGAGGTTTTCGAAAAGGTTTCCATCGCTTTTCCAGCTGGATAGCATCAGAACGGTATACTTTACATAATCAATTTATATTTGTTTTGAAATTTTTAACTACTGTAGTGCTCCAGGTAGACAAGTATGGTTATATATTAATCTTCCCCTGAAGATGGCCAGCGCACACAGTGTTGAATAACACCCATATGCACTTGGCCGGATCGAACCGTCGAACCTCCGTATTCTAGTGATGCGCCTAAACACCGGAGCCACAAGACTGGGTTGGTAGAGGAGCGATAGATATCATCTATATAGTTGTAGGTTCCGAAAGGTGTCCATCGCTTTCCTAGCGGATCGCATCAGAACGGTATATTTACATATACATTTATATTTGTTTTGAAATTTTTACTACTTAGTTCCAGGTAGACAAGTATGGTTATATATTAATCTTTTCCCTTGAGATGGCCAGCGCACACAAGTTTGAACTAAACCCATATGCACTTGGCCGGATCGAACCGGCGACCTCCGATTACTAGTGACGGGGCGTCTCTAACCAACTGAGCCACAAGACTTGGTGGTAGAGGAGCGATATATATCATCTATAGGTGTTAGGGCGCAAGGTGTCCATCGCTTTCTAGCGGATAGCATCAGAACGGTAAATATACATATACAATTTATATTTGTTTTGAAATTTTTACTACTGTAGTCTCCAGGGTAACAGTATGGTATATATTAATCTTTCCCCGGAGATTGCCAGCGCACACAATGTTGAAAATAACCCATATGCACTTGGCCGATTCCGAACCGTCGAACCTCCGTATTACTAGTGACGGCGCTCTACCACTGAAGCCACAAGACTGGGTTGGTAGGTAGCCTAGATATCATCTATAGGTGTAGGTTCGAAAGGTGTCCCTCGCTTTCCTAGGCGGATATACAATCAGAACGGTATATTTACATATACATTTATATTGTTTTGAACTTTTTAACTACTTAGTGTCTCATGTATACAAGTATGGTTATCTATGTTCTTTCCTTCCCTGGAGATGGCCAGCGCACACAAGTGTTGAAATAAACCCCATGCACTTGTGCCTGATTCGAACCGGCGACCTCCGTATTACTAGTGACGGCGCTCTAACCAACTGAGCCACAAGACTGGGTTGTAGAGAGCGATAGATATCATCTATAGGTGTTAGTTCGAAAGTTTCCATCGCTTTCCTAGCGATTCAATATGCACTTGGCCGGTTCGAATCCGGCCAAGTGCATATGGGTTTATTTCAGCACTTGGGTGCGCTGGCATCTCCAGGGAAGATTAATATATAACCATACGTGTCTACCTGGAGAACGAAGTAGTTAAAAAATTTCAAAAACAAATATAATGTAGTATGTAAAATATACCGTTATGTTGCTATCGTAGGACGCGATGGGACACCTTTCGAACCTAACACCTATAGATGAATCTATTCGCTCCTTACCAACCAGTCTTTGTGCCTCAGGTGGTTTTAGAACGCCGTCACTAGAATTACGGAGGTTAGCCGGTTCGAATCCGGCCAAGTGCATATGGGTGATTTCAAAACACTTGTGTTGCGCTGGCCATCTCCAGGGAAAGAGTATATATAACAATACTTGTCTACATGGAGAGAAATAAGTAGTTAAAAAATTTCAAACAAATATAAATTGTATATGTAAAATATACCGTTCTGATGCTATCCGCTAGGAAAGCGATGGAACCTTTCGAACCTAAACCTATAGATGAATATTATCGCTCCTCTACCAACCCAATTCTTCGTGGCTCAGTGGTTAGAGCGCCGTCACTAGGTAATACGGAGGTTAGCCGGTTCGAATCCGGCCAAGTGCATATGGGTTTATTTCAACATTGTGGCGATGGCCATCTCCAGGGAAAGAAGATTAATCTATAACCATGTTACTTTCTACTGGAGAAACTAAGTAGTTAAAATTTCAAGACTACGTTGGTTTGTTATTTAAACAAGCAATACAGGAAAAAAAGAACAGCCTTGTAGAAGTGGAACAATGAAAAATTCTACCAGGAAAACAATACTCTATTAAATTACTACCCGATTTCTTTAATGGGAGGGGTGCCGCCCCACCTCGAGTTGATTTATAAAGGACTTCCTGTGTGCACACCGTAGACTTCTAGTACAGAAAAATGACACTTGTGCTACTGCAAGAAAACATATATACATATTAGGGTTATTTGCTGATATGTTTTTTTTTTAGGTTAATTATTCCTATTTGTATCATGGAACCAGTCACAAATCAACTTAATTTGTACCCCCAGCGGTACTAGAACTTGATAATTTTGAATTTAATATACCCCTAAGCGGTCTTAGTCCCCGCATTTGCAGCTAGTCCCTCTTTTCGGAACGAATATGGGTTCCCGACCAAAATCCAAGAAACCTTCCGGGCCGTGGTGTTGTTCTGGTTTCCATTGGAAGCCGCCAAATGTTTGATTATATTTAATTCGCAGCATTCATCACGTGCTGATTCGATGATTCCCGATGCATGGAACCCGGAATCCTAAACGCAAGAAGAAAACAGAAACAACCACGAAACTGAGAATTTTCTCGAGTGAGAAAGCTTAATAGGATTATTTCGGAAGGGTCACTGAGAGACTAAATGCATAACAATTGCAATTACGGGGCGGCAGATAGATCGTTCAAAAGGTCAAGTGGACGATGTGGCTTCTTCGTATATCTCTACTTACATGATGCTGAAGTGAAGTTTCACCATTTGCACTATTAATCGTTAAAATGAACCGTATGAAAGCATTTTAACTCGTCGTTTCCGTGTTCTTAAATCACATCTTTGCTCATGAAATGTGTCATATACTTCTAATGGATGAAATAACATGCATGCTTTGTTTATGAGTTAGTTAATCGATTGTTACGATACTTCCCCTAATGATTTTACTAGTCCAACACGCGTCAACAAAGGGAAATTTGTTTTGTTAATATACTCACGGTGTCTGTCGCTTGTATCAGGTATGTTCTAATGCTTTTTTTGCTGTTTTTTTCTAGTTTTTTCGGGTTATTTTAGTTAAAACTTGGTGACCACACTACCGTGTGGTCTTAATTTAACATAACAAAAACTATACTAGGAGTTTCTCGTTCCTCTCAGGTCATAATTTGCAAGTATTTAAAGAAATTCCCCTAAAAATGTTGGATTTTTTTTTAAATGAAAATGTATATTACCACTTTATTTGCATTCATAAAACTTCAGTTTTTCCTCTGTAGAATTGACACCAAATGAATGATCAAAATTGGAGTTCTTTCTTCATATGGTTGAAGTTGACCCCATTTGAATACTGGAGGTCCTGAAAAGAAAGTGCCAATTTCAATACCTTCAGTTTAAGAGCTCCACAGGGTTTAAACCAGCTTAAGTGTTAGTTTTGGCCTTGAACCCGGGTCTTTGAATAGGAAAATGCCAAACTATTGTTATTCCTTCACTTATGGCACGATTAGGCGAGACTTTTATTCTCGCCAAAATTCTTCGCTTCGAACGGCCCTCTAGCGATTTCAAGAATATACGCATTTCGATAGGTCCTACTACGCGAGATTTATTTTTTTGTTTGGCGAATAAAATGACGAGAATCAGTTTTCTCGTTTGTGTATTTGGAATTCTGGTTTTTCATTGTTTGCTAGAAAAAATGACGAGAATCAATGTTGCTCGTTGTGGATTTTTTTTACTCTTTATGTATTTTATTGTTTGTGCGATGAAAAAGCACGGGAAATTTCCTTTTCTTGTTGTGTTTTTTAATCTTTATGTATTTTTAATTGTTTGGCGAGAAAAATGACGAAAACTATTTTCTCAGTTTTTTTTTTTTTTTAATCCTTAAAGGCCGAGAAGCAATTGAAAAAAAATCAATTTTTCTCTTTTCCAACATAAAATACATAGGATTAAAAAATCCACACGAGAAACTGTTCTCGTCATTTTTCTCGCCAAACAATAAAATAACATAATGAAAATAAAATGCACAACGAAGAAAGACATTCTCGTCATTTTTTTCTAATGTATTTTAATTGTTCAGGGCGAGAAAAAAAATGACTAGATCGCTTTTCTCGTTGTGGATTTTTTTTTAAATGCGTATGTAATTTAATTGTTTTGGGGAAAAAAATGAAGAGAATCTTTTTTTCTTGTTGTGGATTTTTTTTTTTTTTTATGTGTAAATGATTTTTTGTTTGGCGGGAAAAATGACGAAGATTTCTTTTCTCGTGGATTTTTTATGTGATTTATTTATGTTGGCGAGAAAAATGACGAGAATTTCTTTTCTTCTCGTTGTGGCATTTCCTAATTCTTATTTCTTTTAATTGTTTGGCGAGAAATGACGAAATCAGTTTTCTCGTTGTTTGACTTTTTTTCGTGTAAGTATTTTTATTGTTTAGCGAGAAAAATGACGAAAATTTCTTTCTCGTTGTGCATTTCTTAATTCTATTTAATTTTTAATTGGTTGAGAATTCCTTTTTATTGGATTGGTGTCTCAGAAAATTCTTATGTCTTTATTGTTGGAGAAATTTTATGTATTTTATCATTGTTTGAGAAATTCGTATGTATTTTATTGTTTGAGAAATTCGTATGTATTTTATTGTGTGAGAATTCTCGTTTTGTTTGAGAAAAGAAAGACATTAGACTAAACAAATCAACTACGAGGAAACTGATTCTCGTCCTTTTTCCCTTCCTCGCCAAACAATAAAATACATAGGATAAAAAAAAATCCACACCGAGAAGACTGATTCTTGTCATTTTTCTCGCCAATTATGATGCCCAAAACAATATTCCCACAAGAATACAAAATTACATTTTGTCAACTGCAAAATTTTTGAGTATTTTTTTTTTTCAAAGCAAGATGCATTTTTCAGCAAAATACCATAGCTTTCTATGGGACTCGGCATTGCGCCAAAACCCAAAAAGTGGATCTTGGGACCGCATTCAACCTTTTTGCATTTATTTACTTCAGATTTTTACACCATCGGATAAAGGGCGGCCATTTTGCGGGGATGGGATGGAAAGTACATTCAAATTCTGGAGACGTTTCTAAATCTAAAGAACGCTATGCAGGTTGATATGTAGCATAAAAGTTATGGTTCACACTTTGAATAGCACACGTTCTTTGAGGTCGGGTATTAAATTGATCTGAATGAGGGATACTACGGGAACTAACTAACACCTTTGTTATAGGTTCGCATATGAGTGAGGTGAAAGACTCTATGCCAAAGAACAGAGAGAAATAAACCTGTTTTTATGGGGTGTTGTCGACCGGGTCAACGCTTCTGGGTGTCCCTTCCCATTATTAGTTTACACGGAATTTTGTTTTCCATTTTAATACAGCACTATGGTTCCCCCAAACATTTGCTACAACTTGATTTGGGAATGCCAGCTTCAATGTGCCCCATGACACGAGCAGTCTCACATTGATACTGGCGCAGTAATGAGATACGGAATATAGATACTGCACGATTAGGACTGGTTTGTTCGGGTTACTTTTTGGACAAAAATATTTTTCTCGTCGTTGATTAAATGCACAATGAAGAACACAACGTCCTTTTCGGCCCCAAACTTAGATCAAAACTATACACAAAGAAGGTGAAAAAATGATTCTCGTTCTTTTTATGTTCGTTTTCTGGCTCAATGAGGAACACACGTCCTTTCCTGGCCAAAACTTTGACCAAAAAAATTATACACAACGAGAAAACTGATTCTCGTATTTTTCTCGCCCAAAACAATACATACCACCATTTCGTTGGGTCTCAGAAGTTTTTTTCTTAAAGTCCACCAAACAAAAATACCAAAAATATGAAACTTGTGACAAATACCCGAGACATGGAGTGAGCTTTAAATAGAAAAAAGAGGGCGGCAACAAAAAAGGCAAATCCCCCAACACACATATGAACGGCACTCCAAGGAAAATCCAAGCAGGAAGGAATACATAACATTGAAGCAATATGCTTTTAAACTGTATCACAAGGATGATCTGGGCTGGCATCTTGTACTACATTAAACAGAGGGATGCACATTTGCAAAGATCTTCCAAGAAAGTGCTATACTACAAAGATTTGTTAATGGTCCCAATCCCAATAGGTTTCAACAGCTTATGTGCTTCATACCCAGAACAACTTCCCAAACAGAGATCGAGTGGGAGTGGCCCAATATGAGCCCACCAATGTGAATTTGACACACTTTCGTAATTTTGCTCTAATTTCATTTAAAATCTTCCAAATTTATCGGGAAAAAGTTTATGTAGAAAAATGTTTTACTCATGGACTATAT
>JAMKCH010020692.1:0-32981 GCA_023653785.1 Ophioderma brevispina | reverse complement strand
GAATGCTGAATTTGTTCAAAAAACTGTCTGCCAACCAATAACTTGTCTTAGGTGTTCTCATACATGGCGTCTCCAAGAATCATTCTACAGTCCCACCATACACGTGGGTCTTATGCATCACTGATGCTCTGGTTGAGTATTTCCCGGTATTTCCCAGTATTTCCCATTTTGGCCAAAAATATGCCTGGTGGTACTTACCAGTAAATACCGGTATTACCGCCCGGTAATTCCCGGGTGGGAAGTACCGGCCAACCCTGCCTCAAAGTGTTGATATTAGACTGGTATCAGTAACCCAAACTCTTCAAAGTAAAATATCATTATGCCTTCAGATCCGCCAGGTGTCCTGGTCCTTGGGTTCTTTCTTTCCTCATTCTAAAAGAGATCACAGAAACATTACGGTTACTTATCAAACATACACCCACAAGTATTATTTACAACTGAAAAATGTCAGAAGAGAAACAGCAGCTTTTGAAGATTTGAATCGCCATTCAAATAATGTTGTAGTTGTGTCCGTACGGACAGTATGACTAAAATCCGGATTGTGCTTCAGTCTTATGCTTGCAGGGTAGTTAGGATTAGCTGTACTGTCATAGACATGTTATTTTTTTGACTTCTTAGCAAATCACTGTAGGCCTTCTAAAATATACAAATCAGCCAAGGCTATGAAGAGAACTTCAGAAGATATAGGGTGATAATAATAGGATGGATCAAGTGAAGGGCTTTCTCCCATAAGAAAACCTTGTCCCTTAATAACAAGCAGTGGGTATTTGGGATATTTTTTCTATGAGCTTATTTACCGGTTAAAATATATTCTACTACAATAAAAACAGCAATGCAATATAGCAAAAGGATAGTTGTCAATTAAAATCTTCTTTGAAGCGACACACGCACACACAGATTAAGACGAGTTATTCCGATCACAGCAGCTACAGTGGCACCTCCTCCTGTGCAGCTTTGGAATTGAGTGGGCTGTTCACTAAGTAGAAAAACAAATCGTGTTGTAAAATTATGATTGATTTTGAGATCCAATTTGGTAGCCCTAAACTTGGTTAATATTATGATGGGTACAAAATTTGCACCCAATCATAAATCATGTCTCAGTTTAGGTCATTCCTTCTAATATCGCCACAAAAACTAGTTCTAGTGTCAGACTTAAATTGAGGGATTCGTCTGGGCATATTATATTTCCTCAGTGATGGGAGTTTGACACTAGACTAGGTTAATGCAATATTACACGACGAATGACCGCAGGGTCAAGCTAAAACATGGACCTTAATTTGTCTTTGAATGAGTGCATAGCTGGAGAGAGGAAAAGGATTTTCAACTGCAAAGAAATTTGGTTTATAGCAAAAGAAAGCAAGACAGACCAAGGAAGTCTTTAAAAAAGAACAATTCTCGAGTTATTAGTGGCGTTATGAGTGAAGACGTGGTACATGAAGAAGTACACAATTGACCATAACTTACTGTGCCATAAAAATATATTATGAGATGTGTACAAATTCAAAATTAAAATGAGTTGACATTTTAAAGGTCCATGGAATGGCTGAGTAGACATTTATTATTTCGTACCATTTCGTACTATCAACCCGTACCTGATCATATCGCAACACAGATTTTAAAAGTGAAATCGGGAAAGTGAGTAAATTTCATAGGATAAAAATATACCCAAACTGACGGGCCTTCTCCTGTTTTCGAGAACGCGTAATGAGATGCTGGAGTTGGATTTGACCCGTTTAATGACGTCAGAATAACAAGGTGTAAAACAAAGCTCCCACGTGCTAACCGCACCGCACACTCCAGATGATTCTCTCCTTGTCGGTTTCTTTCTTGGGAACCTTGATTAAAGCTATTCTGTTCTGATTCCCTTTTCGGTACGGTCACCGCTGGCAGCCGTCGACAATACAGGCACATTATAAGTTATTATAAATCTTAATTGAAGGCATCAAATTTCAAGAAAAATTATGCATTGATACAACACGTACGACGCATATCACGAGAGTAAAATGGTACGTATGGCAAGCAATAAAACTGGGCCACGCGCACGGTCCGTTCCACGACGATCATGACGCGTATCGAGTATTTGTTACTAGACGTCATTTGCGGTCACGGCTTGCCAGCGCATTCAATTTAATTTGGAATTTCCTTGAAAGCTTATCCAAAACAAAACATGTATTATACCCAATTTATCAAAGAAACGGTTTCTCCAATACGCTTCATGCCAGATTTTACATTGGTACCAATACAGACTATGATGAAACATTTTTTTTATTTGTGGTGGTATTATAAGTATGTTTAAAGCATGTTCATGGACTTTAAGCTGTGAGGTTTAAATATATAATATGGTATTTACATATTAGACTACGGGCTACCATGACCCCCCCTGCACCCCCACTCCCTCCCCGGGATTTTGGAGACAACCATTTTTGTGAAGCTTATACCATAAGCAACTGAATTGAGGTTGTCTGCAAAAATCCCCACCCTGGGTTAAAACGGTGAGGGCGCTTTTTCAAAATGGCTGCCAAAATACAACCACCCCCCTTCGGGAGCGAAGATACCCAACATGCCTAGCACAACACAAAAAAATTACAAGGCACTTAATTTTGGTACCAATAGAGAGTTGTCCTCCTCTTTCCATGATGCCAAAAATGAGTACAATACATGCCTAGCATTACGTCACAATGACGCATAAAGTTGCATTTAGAAAAAATGTCAATTCCATAGACACACATAGGGGAAAATCAAATTTTCGCCAAAAATATTTTTTTTTTTTTTTTTTTTAATGCAGTTTTTGGCTCTTCTTGAGGGACAATGACTAGTTTTAGGTAAAATGAGAGTCATTTTATGGTATAATAATGTTTTTGGGTGCTGATGAAATTGAGAAATATCAATTTTCCACCCTATATTCGGTACATGTATTTTCATACTTTCTCAAACATTATGAGGTTAAAAGTGACGTCATTAATTTGGATGCTGACACTTATTTGATACTAATGGAAAGAAGAAACTCTAAGTTACACTGTGGTACCACCATTGCAGGAATCGGTTGTTCAGGAACGAAAATTAACAGGGGGGGGGGGAGTTTGTTACAAAAACGGCTAAGGTAGACGAGGGTTTTTAAGTGAAAACGTGACAAGTATATCGATGCCGTCCTAAGCCTTGGAAGACGACATTTGCCAGAGCACCGTAGAGGAGATTTGTTGAGGATGCACATCCAATTATCAAGCCCTGAGTAGTGATTTGGTACCAGGCAGATGTGGGAGAGCCAGAAATTCCTCCACCAGATGACATGGTTGGGAGGTAAATGATGGCACTAGATACAAGTGGCGACCAGGAGGAGTTGATGCCACAAGAGTCATCTGACATAATAGTAGAGGAAGATAATCTGATCAGAAGGAAGACAATAAGACATGATAAGAAGAGGAGGAGGAAAAGAAGATCCAACCGGAATCAAAGGAGCTGCATGAAAGTTCGTATTACCATGGAAACAGCATGCTTAAAAGATCGCCAATTGAACAATACCAATGGTATTAAAATTGGAAATTCTTCTTACGATCCAAACCACAGTGGTATCAAAGTGATCTAGCAGAGGGGGGGACAACGTATGGCTGTTTCACTGAATTCTGTAAGGCCTTGACCTGGATTTAGCACCAAATTGGGCAGACCAAGAGAGATCAGGGTCCTGATCTGCTTCCAGGTAGATCACTCTGCAGGACACCTTTGCTCGGGCCGAATTCTGGATCTCAATCAGATGAGACCAACCGCCACTCAGCCCACGAGAAAGCCAACCCAAGGCGGAAGATACTCACCAGGCTCAATTACCAATAGATGCCACTGGTGGACAGCAAGTCTTCCTTTCCACAAGCAACTCCCCAAAACTCCTTAGAGGACTATTTCAAAGGACTGGACTTGCCTAAGGAAACACTCCGGACCGGACCTAGGCGTCCGCCAGCTGGCCTCGTCCAAACAAGGGTGATCCATACCAGATACTTGGCAGCGATGCTCATGCATGCTACGCTACTGCATGTATAAGTTGTCAGCTGGAGCGGGCCGAAGACACCCCGCGACAAGACGGCAGGAGGTATCCAACGTCGGGTCAAGCTTTTGGGCTGACCCCTACATTTACAGGGGCAAGCAACTCCATCACATGAGCAGCAGTAGGGCCAGTGCCGTCGTTCTCAGGGCATGCGGGCATTACAGGGTAATTGGGGAGAAAAAGACCCTTGGGGGGGTTCAGGAGCAGAGACGGCGGAAGCTCTGAGTTTAAACATGTTCAAGTGCTTCAGAAGAGGGGTTTGGCCTTATTGCAGAGATGAAACTGATGCTGAACGTTGCGGGGGTTCAGGGGCGGAGCCCTAGAGCTCTTTGTTTTAGCAGTGTTTCAGCGCATCCGGAGATCTCTCGGTTATCTCACAACATGAAGCAGATGAACTATACTTGCCCTGGCAGGGGTCCAGGGTTCCCTGGTCAATCTATGGTACAACATAGGTAATTACCTAAAAGGACCATTTCAATGTCCACATTTGGAACAAGTATCAGCGTACATTTTAGGTTATAATTTAGTACACTGTTCTAATTATACCTCAAAAATGTACCTACCATAGGGAACTTTTGTGTGCAAATGAAAGGTACTTTTTAGGTATGTACCTAATATGTACCAAAAAAGTACCTAAATGATACTTACATGCATTTCAAAAGTGATCACTACCCATCATATACCTTAAAAAACGTACTAATAAGGTACTTTTGGGTATCAATAGCTAAAAGTACCTCTCATGTATGTAAAAGTCGTCCTTACCAATTATACCTGTTAGGTACTTAAAAGGGTACCCAATAAAAAGTATATTTGGGTATCTATACCTAACTACTACCTAAAAAGAATACCTTTCCTTCGTTCCTAAAAGTGGTCCGTACTAAATTGTACCCTGATATATACCTAAAAGGGTACCCATAAAGGTATATTTGGGGTATCTATACCTAAATGCTACCTAAAAAGTACCTTTCATTTGTTTCCAAAAACTGAGTCAATACCTAAATTGACCCTATTATTTACCTAAAAGGTACCCCCAAAAAGGTACATTTTGGGTACCTATTCAGGGTGAAGTAAAAAAGTAGCCATTGCTGCAACCCATCCCACCATTTTGGGAATTATACATGGTGTCGATGGAAGATTATATTTGAGTCGATTAATTTCTAGTAATGATCCTCCACATCTGTTCGGTATAGGCAAATCAAGTAGTCAGTTTGCAATTATCCAAATTAAAATACCAATGGCCCGTATTCCAAAAGATGCTTAAACAATCATTTAACGAAACAATTCATGTATATTTGAAGGAGTGTGGTGGATAAGTAAAACAATTCATTAAAATTGATGAATATTTTTTTTTCTCAACGTGATATAGATAAGTGAGCAAAGAACCTATTATGTATAATAATTTGATGTTTACGAGATCAAAATGTGGATCCGTCTACATCACTACTTAGAGCGAAATGGTTTATTCTAAACACTAAACAGTTGATAAAACCTTTTTGGAATATGGGCCACTGTATCAGCAAAGCGAATTCCCACAAGAGAATCGTTTATTTACTGCAGCGGAACACACTACAGCTTCGACTTCATGTGCTCTCAGCTTTCGACTTTTTGTTTTTTTTTTCTTAAAGCCCTCGCTTCTCAAAATGGGGTATCATGCGTAAACATTGAAGTGCGGGTCCGATTGGCTTTGTGAATCAGGTCATAGGCATAACAACAGGGCACTATAAATAGTCCGTGTCTCTACTCTGTCAATGATGTCATAACATTTAGCCTGCGTCGAGAAATGCCGTTCTTTGTCGTGCGCGTAAAGCGCCGTGGATTCGAAGTTAGCGCGCCCATTACTCATTGCGATTAACAAATCTCAATGCTGACACACAGATTTCTATTTATATAGCGTACGCCCGTGTTTGAAAAAAGGGGGCCACCGTAACCGTGTTTGAAAATTTATAAATATTTCATTACGGTCATCATTCGAAACGCGCACGCGTACTCGCATGCGCCGTAGCCTGCTGGCCTGGAACTGGTACATCGGTCTATGCAAATGCTGAATTATATGAATAAATTGGTACACCACGCTATTGAAATCAGCGGAATATATGATAGAAAATGGTACACCACGCTATGGAAATAAGTACGCGCTGCGGAAAAGATGGTTACGGCTTGTGAGAGGCGTTTGCTATCTAGTGTTATAAATAGGAATCAGTGAGCTGACATCACTGACAGATGGTAGATGACACGGGACTATATGGATTGGATTAGTTGCACGTTCGACTTTCGAGCAAGTTGTGCGTAAAGAGTAAATAGACCCCGCCCATATCGCTCATTAGCTGATCAAAAGCGTATACGCAGTGAAGAGCATGGCCTTTCTTTTGTGACAGCAACTATACAACAAAAGAGACTGCCAAACTCGTGTACCACCCATTTTCAATGGGAATGAATGGCCATGTTTGGTGGTTTTATTCCAATTGAAATGCATGCGTACACAATTTGGCACTGCACAAGTCTCTGAAACACCCCCCCCCCCCACCATTTGCAGAGTTGCATTTGGGCTTCCAAAATAGTAATAATTATTCTTTCTATGTATTTATGAAATTTGTCTACTTTTATTTAATATTTGCTCAATTTAATTAGTAAAGTATGAAGAAAACGAAACTTATTTGAAAAAGTATAGAGGTCAAAAATTGTGTAGTGTGGGGGGGGGGCTGGGATACACAAGATTTTCAGAAGCTAACCCTTTACTCTAAATTCGATGTGTAACCCCACAAAATAGACTAAAATTTACCACGGATGATCTTTCTACATATCATTGCCCTAATCACTCTTTAAGTCACTACTTTCTTTTGGAAGTTATAAGGAATACACATTGTGAGGTGAGAGAATTGCAAGGTTTAACTGAATGTGGTGATTTGGAGATATGGGACATTGTAGTTTGCAAGAAACAAAAACAAACAAAATAAATTTTACTGGATGAGACTTTAAAAAAAAATTTATAATTTGAAAAGTAAACAAATTATATCATTTGAAAAAAAATAAAAAAAATAAAAAACTTTCAAAATTATAACTTAATCTCACCCAAAACTCGAAAATTAGACCCTTGTGGATTCACAGCTCGTAGTTTTCACATTTTGACATTTATCTCCTTTCTATGTTGATTTAAAAATGTTGGTCATCGGAAGCTAGTTGCCAACATTTTCCTTCCGTTTTGAAAATATAACCTATTCCCTAAATGGTAGTTGATTTCTTCTGGTATGGTCATGTGTGAGCAAAATGCTTGTATCAGGGTCCCATAGAAAAGCCACTGCTATTCCCCGACTACATGTTTGCTTCATACAAAGGTATCATCCACAACTTACTATGGAATGTTGATGTAACGAAATCCCATGAGTGTGGCGGCCAGCCTACAAAAAGAATTTCATTAAAAAAAAACAGATAAAATTGAAATTTGCACCCAAGCACACATGTATTACTACTAAGGCTAATGGTTCAGAGATATAAAAATCCTCAACCTTTTAAGGGTTAAACCGGGGGATGAGGTGGTGGATCACAAAATGCCCCTTTTAAGTTTTAAGTGCCATTTTCCTTGTTGCAGGCACAGGAATGTTCTTTTAAATCTGATATGTGTAGTACAGTATTTCAAGGATATGAATTCAGCGTCCTACAAGAATCTAAGGGGACTAGGCCCTCCTGAATCTCAACATCTTCGTGAAATGGTTGCACAATATTGACGACACCTATAAATGCAATGATATTTGTACTCCTCTGCTTACTAAATATATGCCTATATAGTGAAAATAATGCATCAAATAAATGCCACACACTTACATTTTACCAACTGAATAATCAGGATGTCCAAATTCAACTACAAGGATCTTAAAATCCAATTCACACTTGCTATAGCTCCCAGTACAGTGAGTACACATCCTTTCAGCTCAAACAAAAGATTTGAATATGGGCATTTGCAGTAATCCCTCATACAACCACTTCCCTAATAATGTGACACTGGTAATATTAGATGAGGTTACGGACATCCTTGATTATCATGTGATTGCCCAAAAGGTACATTTCAGGTACTTCTGGAGATGCTTTGGACATGCTGATAATCTTGTGATGCCCAAAAGGTACATTTCAGGTACATTTGGAAATTGGGAAAACACTCTTAAGTACCCAAAAGGTACATTCAAGGTATATAAGTTAGGGAAAATATTCTAAGTCCAGGACGAAAAGTATGTTTAGGTACTCAATCAAGATGAGAAAATTATATCTAAGTTCCAAAAGGTAGCTTTTAGGTATATTTGAAATCAATGGGGTACTTTATAGGTACATTGTGATTGCTTAGGGTTACTCTGAAAGGAAAAGGTATATTTTAGGGTACAAACCAGGTACTTTTTCTAGGGCAACAAATTCATTAAAGGTATAACAGGTATACAGAATGTACTTTTTCAAACATTAGGTACATCTTAGGTACAAAACAGGGTTATTAAAAAAAAAAAAATTTTTAGGGTACAATTGATGTACCTATTTCGCCAGGGTTCAGAGCCCGTCGGAAGCTCTTGAGTTAACTAGCATGTTTGAGTGCCTTCGGAGAGATCACAGTTATCTCATTAATCTAAGCAGATGAACTATACTGCCATGGATGTGGTCAATGTGACGGAGCCCCGGAACTTCTCAGTTTTAGTATGTTGAGTGCCTTCGGAGAACACTCAGTTATCTCATTATCTTGAACAGATTGGAACTTGCTGAAAACGTGGCAGGGTCCAGGGACAGAGAGCTTTCGGTACCCACAATCATGAAGCGATGAATATATACTGGTTTGAAGCTTCTTGCGTAACTAGCCATGTTGAGTGCCTTCGGAGAGATCTCAGTTATCTCATGATCTTGAAGCAGATGGACTATGCGGCCTGTGACAATAACACATAAAACCCACCCACCCCCTAGTAAACCTTGCTCCTGTGCGCTAAAATGCAAAAGCTCGCGTAAAAGCTTCTAGGTAATCATCCTCTCTATTCCTTTCTGGTCATTTTAGGCGAACATGTGAAAGGGTAGCACCTTCACCGGGGGTACGGGTAGGCCGTCAAAGTTGAAGGGTAGGGGGAGGTTTGGAGGTTGCACCTGAGGATTTTTATTGTGCATTTTTGAAAATATGTGCACAGAATGGCTCTAAAACTTTATGTGTATGTACAACTGAGTCATTTGCCCATCATTAAGTGCTGAAACCGCATGAAAATCACATATTCTACCTTTTTAAATTTTAGCGTAAAATTGATGGATTCCTTTCGCCTATTTTCTTCTGTGGAAAATGGCCAATTTCCCGCCGACTCGCGGATTTGATGAACGTCATTGTGACGCCATACTAGGTATTGGTACATATTTTTGGTATCAATTAAAATACCGGATCATAGCTATCCATTGGTATCAAAATCATAACATCGGGTTCTTTTAGAACGAATTCTTGATGTGTGTTAACCACCCCCCTCCCCTTGGTAATCTCCGTGTTACAAAACATGCTTGGTAAGAGGCTGTGGTTGTGGTCCTAGTTGTATAGTAATAGAATATTTTTACATAAATGTGCCCTTTATATGTACACTTGAAAGGCTAACTACTTCATTTTAAGTGTTTACTTTACCGAAACTAATCCCACTGGTGCATGACAAAGTATATAATTAGGTGACACCGGCATTTTGCCTTTAAAGAGCATTAAGTGTGTAAAATACATGGTGTTTTCAATTGTTTTGGTGGCCATTTTGAATATGACCGCCCTCTAGAGGCAGTTAAGTATGCCAAAGGTTGTTAACTATTCCTTGGTGTGTTTTTGGTGCGACTAAGTAGTTACACATGTTCCATGAATTTGGATCAAATTAAGATATCTGTCAAAAAGGGCATTAAGTGAATATTGGCCACCATTTTGAAAAAGCGCCATCACTCTTTAACCCAGGATAGGGATTGTTGCAGACAAACTGATTTTGATAGCTATAGTATAAGGTGTCCAAAAAAGAGTGGTCTCCAAAAAATCCCGGGGGGGCAGGGTTTCGGGTATGGGCTCATGGACCTAATAGAGATGTGGCGAATATTGTGGTGAAGATGGCACTTTTGGGCGGAGGTGTACATTTAGCTTTTCATGCCATTGTGCGCTATTAGTGGTGGTAAGGGAGGAAAATGGTTTTACACTTTCATGTTTGGACTGAAACGGTGATTTAAGTTAAACTGATAAATTGAAAGGAGCTATAAAATTAAGAGATACATGGAGGAATTAAGTGTTGGTAGAACAGATTTTGGAAGAAGCCTGAATGTTTTTATAAGCAAGGTGTTGTTATTTACCAATTACAGGCGGATGAGAAATTGACTAAGTATATCAATGAGGAATTAATATGAATACTGTTAGGTCTTATTTGGAATGTTATAGGGAAATACATAGGCTAATTAAATTATCGAAAAATATTGTACGAATACAGGAACATGATTACTTAACCGATATTGTAAACTATCTAAATAACCACTACTGAACTAATCTTCTTTATGTGCAGCATGATTTTATAAAGTATAATTGAAAACGGGTTAAACATTTAACAAGTGTTGTGTTTGCATCTTTGATATTAATAGCAGTGTCTTGGTGATGCATTTATTTAATTCCCATTGGGGCAGCGTGATGCACAAATGTGGCAATAACATTAAAACGCAATGTCAGGCAATAATTTTGGGAAATCAGTTTTTCCAGGGCTATCTAGTGAAACAAAAAACAAAAATGAAGTGCTAGGTAGGATCACGAAAATGCACCTTAATATTTCTGATGATTTGGGTGTTAAGCTGCAATTTCTGTTAAGGGAGTATACAATTAAGCTTGGATGACATTGGATTAAAAGGTAGGAAGCGTTTTTTGGGTTTAATTAATTTGACAGGTAAGGTAGCTGCGCACTGCTTGCAACTTATTTTTTAGTTTTCTCTTAAATTTATGAAATTTTAAATATTTGTTTAGATGGTGTGCTGGATAGCTTCATTGTTAATTGTAGTTATTGTCAACCATAATTAATAGTATATCTTTTTAAAGTTCAATAAGGGACATGCCAATATAATGGACACCGGGGTTTTATTAGATACATTGAGCTTAGCTGGTTTAACATGACAGATTTATGAAATATATAAAAGAGCTAATAGTACTAAATGTTTTACTTGGTCCATTTTGAAACTATAGTAAATTCCACCATAGTGTCACTCTGGTACTTTCTGAAGGTTATTGGGATTGAATGAGGGGATGTGCAAGGGTGGAAATTAACATTCAACGCTAAATTTATTGAAACATTTAAAAATATAATTCTTAGATTAAAAAATTAATTTTGGATTAATAAAAATCATGTAAGAACCCAACTTAATTAAATGCATTATAGCTGCATTAATGTCCAAAATTCTGATTAGCTTCACTAATGCATTGCTTCAAGGTATACTGATTTTGAGCGCCGTGTTTTTGATTAATGAAGGAACACAAAAGGCTTTTGCACTCTCCATGTAAAATTGACAGGTTAGATTATTTTAGTTCATTCCTGATGAAAACATGTAATAAATGGGGCCACATGCCCTTTTTCCCAACTAATTGACGCAGTCTTAAACTTTCTTCGGTGTTTGAACGATGGGTTAATATTATAAATAAACATTAAGCCATATCAGTGATGACTAATCAGCAAATCGACAAAATCATCAAAAATCAGATTTGTGCATGTATGCACAAGTACAGGATCCTAACCTACCCTGTTAATGATAAGACCAGAAGCATCCTAATAAGACAGAATCGGAGATTTTAGTCATTTTACTGTCCGCACGGCACTTATACAACATGGTAATTGAATGGAGAATCGTATCTTGGAACATGCCGTTTCTTCTTTTCTGTCAATTCTACAGATGGAAAAAGGAAACTCAAGGAGAATTCTACAACTTTACCCTTCACTTGAAGCTATTCCTGCAAATTTCAAATATTTTTCAATCACTATAGTGTCTTAACGAATAGAACATAGTGTTTTTAAAACCAGAGAAAGATACACAACTACACAAGTTCTATGAAACGACCTCTACCGTACCCATGGCAACGAGTACGGTAACAGGAGTTAAACAGATACCTTCTGGTATTGATCATTTCGATATCATTATAATATTCTTTGTAGGAAATTGCACGTTCAAATCCATTCTACATAAAAATAATTCCTCTTTTTCCCCACATTTATACTCAATAATTCCTCAACACTTCTACCTCACATATACTTCTACTAGTTTACATAGCAAGTATTTGGGTCTCAAAAGACATATAAAAATAACTTGATCTACTATAACACACGAGTTTCCTTCGTGCAAGAAAACTTAAAAATACGCCGAATCACTGAACATCAATTAGGCTCCGCGAACATGACACCACAATTTTGGTGGTTTCAGCACTATGTCATATAAATAAACTGACCGGGGACAAAACCCTTCATTTTTTCTCCCATATCGTTGTGCAAAACAAAATAATCCCATCTATTACATTACATTTTCTTTGCACAATGGTGTCATAATGCAATAATTTCACCAATGTAATTTTTCATGTATACATGATGTCATACATAAGCCTATATCCACTGCTATCATGCAAACGATAATTCTTGCCGCAAAACAGACAGTCATGTATACGGGCATGTATACACCAAATCACATCCTCTCAGCGCCTTCCGCGAAACATATCCACGTACACACATAGTCCTAACAAATCAATCAACCAATCACAAGACATCACAGATCACAAATCCCTATTTTACATCGGCTACTTCATTTACTCGTGGCAGGGACTAATTACATACGTGTACACACACGTGGTGTACCCTTACTAACGGAATCTAACGGCACACGAGATCGGGTCGCCCTGAGTCATATTTCTTCCCCACGATCGTATGGACACTACAGCAGAATTATACACACTGACAGTGGTGCGTACAATACGTAGGAGGCTGTACCCAAAACGAAAATAAACATCTGCGATGAAAAAAATTATTGGTAGTAAAATTGGTTGATTCAAAGAAATCAACTCTCCCCTTCTACTCTAGCTACACTACTCATATTTCAGTCTTCAGATTCCACAAAAATAAAATTTTAAAAAGATGTAAGGTGGTAATAGTGCTGGATCTAAATCAAATGAGTGCTATCTGGGGATACATTACAACTGAAGTTTAAGTGAAGTCCACTTGTTTTTGATAAAGCCAAAGAATTGGCAGTTTTACTGCACAAGAGTCTAAGAATCTAACCTTAAAGGTCCATGGACCGATTGTTAATAGCCTCGTCCCCAGATTTTACTGAATGTGGTTAAAATTTTGGTATCAGAAGAAAGCTATTTTTTCATTTACCCTGTGAAATCGTTAGGCTAAAGGATGTTTGATCCAAGTTTGGATGTTAAGAGCGAAAATATGCCCCATTTTGGTCGATCCTATCAAGATGAAAACTTGATAGACCCATCAAGATGAAAACTTGATAGACTATGAATTGGGTCATGTTAAATAAAATACCTCATTTTGAGCCATTTTTAAAGTGAAGTTTTAAGTCAAATATGTCGGCTAAACAATTATGAATGGAACTATCAAGGGCAACTTTGACCAAGGTTATGCGCACCTCATGTAACCTTGCACAGCAAGCTACGCAGGTTTGGCCCATACTTTGACCAATTACACAAGTTAAGTGCAGGCTTCCTCTAATTGGGTCATACAGTCCAAGCACTCGGGAAGTGTCTGACTTTGTATTTCAATGGCATAAAAACATTGAAATGCTTCCTTTTTGATCATATTGCAATAAAATTGACTTCACTCAAAATTTTAGCAACATCCCCAGATAGGACTCATAATAGGATTGTGTCTGTTTCAGTATTTCTTTGAAAAAAAATTGTGCCATATTTTTCTTGAATCTGCAGTAGTGACTCATTAGTTCTGTGCTTACCAGAAAAGTGCCATATTGTCTCTGCCACAATGGTACCTGCTGACTGTAGATTACATCTGTAAGTTCCCTGGTCACCCACTTCAGCACTAACAATCACCAAATTCTTCTTGTCGTCCATGTACTTCCTATCTTTTTCTAAAGACACATACTTCCAGGATTTCTTATCGTCCTCATAAATGAACCACTGAGCAGTGTATTCCTGTTTGCTTGCTTCAGGATGGCACGGAACCTTAACTTCTTCACCTACTTTGAACACTTTGGTCACACCTAAAACATTAAAGTTCACAAGTGAAAGTGTCAAATTGAAAGCATAGTACATGAGGTTTGTTAATTTGAGTGAATTTGAAAGAGTACTTCCAAAGTATTATAAAGTGCTTTTATTTTGTGAATATAGGCCAATATGATGTTTAAAAAAGAAACAAGTGTTTTTTCCATTTTCAATGGTGCAAAGTACACACTATTCATACCCGATGCCCACAAGGGCTGCCCTTGCAGACCCATTTTTGACCGCAATTGACATAAGGAATAATAAATTCAGTAGCTTTCCACAATGTTGGCTTCTCAATGGATTTTTTGTACGTATCATGTAATTGCGTTATGGAGAGACAAACATCTTAAAATCCAAGTTTGTGGATCAGTACTGTTATTGTCCCCGCCAACTAAGTTCTGAGGGGACTTATAAATGGGCTCCTTCCGGAGGATGTTCCTTAATGTGTCCTTGATAAATGTTACCCCTGACATTTGGGCAGAGCTTTTTCTGAATGAGCTATAGTATCCAAAATTGGTCATATTGTAGAAGGGAAACCGGCCCCAACTCACCATGCAATTCAGCCCCCTGTCTTCCCCTGGGTCCTTTGTCATGGGGTCGGGAAAAGGTCAGGGAAACGGGCCATATTGGCACATAAAATTCAACATTTTACCATATTGTGTCGCTTTATCTGGAGTTCCGTATGGACTAACTATATTTTAACATTGGTGAAAAAGCTGGTTGAGGATTTCCCAACCTATTATATTTTTGGTTGTCAATATGCTAATTCATATATCTATTTGCATAATTTATGACAATTTTCCCGCAAGGCTTGTGTACAGTTCTTCTGGGTTCCGTAAGGTGTATAAGGATGTAACTTGGTGGAATGAAGCGGACGAGGAGTTCTTGACCAGATTAGAGTTTGGGCGTATTCGGGCAAATTACATATGCAAATGAGCTAATTAGATGCAAAAATCATGTAATTGGCTTAGGTGGGCTAAGGCAAAGTATACCACACAAACAAAATTAATTACACATATTTAAGTACCCATGTTTCGTTTGGACAGGTTTTTTAGCTCGGGTTGCAGCTGTGGATCAGTCTTTTGGGTTCCAGCCTGTTTTAGAATTTTGGAAAATGTGAAAATACTTAAAATTCATGTTGTCCGCCCCTTTCCAACCCCGTACGGCCCAAATTTAAAAATTGGATACAACATGATTTTTTTCAAAAAGAGTTTGCCAAATTGAATCCTTATCATATTTTTTACTAATTTAGTGAGTTAAGGGATTTTTGCCAGATTACTTTTTTAAGATTTCTTAGAAGTCTTTTCACAAGGTAAACCATTTTTGGGATTCTGTTATTAACACTTCATACATTGCGTTGCATTTTTGCATTTTAGTTGATCGCGACATTGGCGGGGGCATATTTTAAAAACGCATCGCGTAATACGAGTTCGCCTTGTTTACCATGTTTCATCTCTAACAATTTGCATCATACTGTACAAAAACCAAGAAGGACACCCTCCATTGGGAGCCATGCCTTTTGGGAAGCCTACTGATTTCTTCTCTGGTTGACACACTGTGCCAGTCACCCTTGGACTAATCCCCCCCTCCCCAGTTTGGGGAAAGGATCCATTCACAAAGAATAAGGTCCATGGACTTGGCTGAGTAGACATTTCCTTAATTTCCTTACATTTTTCCGACTCAACATATCCTGATCATATCGCAACCACAGATTTTAAAAAAGTGAACATCGGGAAAGTGTTAAAATTTTCAAGGATAAATATCCCCTAACTGACGGGGCCTTCTCCTCAGTTTTCGCGAATGCTGGAGTTAGATTTGACCCCGTTTAATGAGGTCAGAGTAACAAGTTGTAACAAAGCTCACACGTGGCTAACCGCACCGCACATTCCCGATATCTCTCCTTGTCGGTTTTCTTTTTTCTGAACTTGAATAAAAAGCAATATTCTGTTCGGATTCGCCTTGTCCGGTACGGTCGCCGCTGGTGGCACCCGTCGCAATACAGCACATTTTGTCGTAATTTTAGGAACCAAATCAAGAAAATTATGCCATATGGATTACAACACGTACGACGCATATCCCGCATAAGTAACTGTGTTACATATGCAATAAAACTGGGCCACGTGCCACGTCCGTTCCACTATGACGATCATGACGCGTACGCGTATTTCATTTACTCGGAGCGCACTTCCGGGTCATCCACTGCAAGCGCGATAATCACTTTCGTTTTGGAATTTTCCTTTGAAGCTTGTCCAAAACATCAATATACGGTTTCTCAATTACTGCTTCATGCAGATTTACATTGATACCAATACATACTATGAATGAAACCCTTTTTTGGTGGTATATACGTATGTTTAAAGCATTTCCATGGACCTTAAAGGTGCAACCGAGTTTTCACATGTTTCCCTAAAACTATGAAAATCTGATTTTTGGCGCAAATGTAAAAGCGGTAAAACTTTCTATCAAAATGTCCACATGTGAAAGGATTGATCTGAGACATTGTAGTTTCTTGTGTAACAAATTTGGGACATTTCAATTTCCTATAGGAGCAAATAATAAATTCAAGATTGGTTTAATAAAGAAAATAAAATCACCTTTTGTTTCACTTCAAAGGCATTTCTGTGCAAAGACAAGGTAATGAAATCTATTGGGAGATTATCTAGATGAAGTCACTACATAATCTCAATATATGGTTCCCAAATCTCTTGTTGCACCTTTAAGTCTACATTAGGGGTTCAGCACTTAAATTCCTGTAAATGTTTATTTCACATCCATATCAATGGGAGGATTATTCTTTGTGCCTCAGAAGATCCTGTATGTACCCAGGATGATTCTATATTATTCAATCACGATCAGAAACAGAATATGTACTTTCAAGATTACACTAATGTTTAATGGCCAGTGAAAACAACTTTTTTTTAAATTGAAAGAAAAGGTAGTCCCTTTTCATTAACTGATAGATGACAGGAAAAGTATGGTATCAAAATGTTAGGATTAGTTGCGTCAGCTTTGCTAAACCATCCAGGCAGGGGCGGCACCATGGTAACATCATAGGAGGGGCGAAACATTATAGGGGGGGAGAAACAGTACAAAATTACCGTCATTTTGGTTAAAACCTAATTATTTGACCATTTATTGCATAAAACCCCAGTTTTTCCTAAATTTTGAAATCTCGGGTGGGGGGTGGGGGCTGCCCCCTTGATCCAGAGTAAATATAAGTTTCACAATTGTGTACTTGCTAAAATGGAGATCCTTATTTTTAATTTTTGCTCCATAGGCCTATCAATATACTGTATAATAAATCGAGGAAAGAATTTGGCAGATGTTTTTGATCACTTTGTAGTTTAGCTAAAACAATCATCTTTTTGAAATAACCACTTACCACACTCAGGCACCATGCAGCCTTCTCTTTTTCCATACAAGAACTACGAGATGTGTCCGCAGGGTTATACGGCCTTGTTTCGAACAACTGTCCACTCGCAGTCTTGAGTCATTCAGACCACGTCCTTTTTTGCAGTCCTCCGCACCACTGCGTGCGCCTGCAGGATAGCCTCCCACCGCAGGTTGTTGCACCGCTCCACCGTACCCCATTGGCATAGCAGCTACTGGTTGAACTGGAGGCACATCACTCCCTGGTAGGCATCACTGGTTGAGGCATCATTGGGTAAACCAAATTGGAGCTTAAACAAAAAAGAAGGCAAGGTGAAGAGCAGGCATCCATAATAGCAACACAACAGTGGTGGCAAGGTTTCATGTGGTACTGAGAACTTTTAAAAAGTAAATGAATTTCTGTTGATTAATAATCCTTTGATCTTGTGAAAGTATAATAATGACTGTTTCAATTAAAAAAAACTTTAACGCATGCAAGGAGTCCCCTCCTATGTGTAGTACCAATTTCAAAGGTCAAAAACACCTTGTTGCTTTCTTGGCTTTACCTCTGGACTCTCCCCCCCCCCAGCCCTATCCACCTGTTGAGCATTGATTTGTGTGAACACTTTATTTCAGGCATAGAATGTGTACCAAGATGAGGTAGGATGAGTTTAGGGGTTTATCCATTTTTTTCAGTGGGCGGGGTTTGGTAAGGAAACACGCAATTCATGGTTGTTGCCTACTTATAATATGAGAACGATATTAGATATTGCGTCGTCGCGCAATGTTTACCGCGCGCAGCGGTATAAGGTTACGCATTCACAAAACAGCTAGTACGTGTTGGTTCATTTTTTGACAGCGGCGAATTTTTTGCAACTTTTTTAACTAATATATTGAATAAAAATATTTTCGGTGATAAAACAACCAAACTAAACAGAAATGAGAAGAAAAGATGGATTTTGTTGTGTTTGCCTATCTCATATCGTGTCATATTGTACTGGACAGTCCAATATTTTTATCGTTTTTTAATTTTTTATTTCTATCTTTTATTCTTTAATCAACAATGCTCTAATGTGGGTCTGTCAACCTCCTTTTCTCACTAATTACCATTGTATAGTGACTAGTGACCTTCAGGTTTACCGTAATTCTCAGAAACTGGCCTCACATGATCTTTTTTGAGAATGCCTGTAATATGTCCCATGTAAAATGCAGTGATGCAACACCACATTTAGTCAACAGTGAATTTTGGTCCCTGCTGAAGTACGAACAGGGGACCATGCATAAACCCGGGAAGTTGGTGAGGTCCCCCTGCTTAGAACCTTGCCACCTGCCGCCCCCCAAATGAACTGACTCTTTGTACGTGTCTATGGAGAGGACCCACAAAATCATCGACCGTCAGAAAATGCCTTGGCACCACCCCTTCTCCCCCAACCCATTAGGAAAGGGCTGTTTATCACTGACGGGACTTAACAAAATGGATTCCCACCTATGGCCCCCTACAGTAGGCCCCAAATTTTACGCCCAGTAATTTCTGATCTACTAAATTTTGGCAGGGACGTCACTGCAGATTGCAATAATACAATATCACAAGAAACATTAAAGGGGATAAGCAGTGATGTATGTGAGAGAATAAGAAAATATGGAATGCATTTTTTTTATTGTTCAATTTTGGGATGATTTAAGTATTGTTAATGATTACAGTTTAATGTAGAAACAAACCCCAAATAGTGAAAAAATTGAGTATTTGGGGAAATTTGTCATATAACCGCTCTTCCGCAAAAAAGACATACAGCGATGACGTCTGAAATTCTACACCAAACAACTGGTTGGAGTTTACACATACACCTCAACAAATATCAATATACCTTTCATCAAGGCATTGCGTTTTATTTCTTATTTCCTACGTCCCTGTACCCGAGGTAAGTATAGCGCCCGTCATCACGTAGTCTCTTGCGCCTTCGTCCCCCCTTTTCCCATATATTTTAGTGTGTTTTGTTTTTTTCTTAGTTTCGGGATAAATCTTCCGTAAACCTTTCCTGTAACTGAGTGGGCAATCAAGTAAAGGGAGGCGCCGAATGACATGCATTGCGGTCAACAATGTGATACCACCGTCTGGCGGCATTGTTTTTAATGTTCTGTCTTGGGTTTTACTTTGATGACCATTTGCTTTCATAGAACTATACCTATTAAATGCAAAGACGCCTCACTCTGCTCGGCGAAGGCTTCGCCTTCGACAACGCGCCTCTGGCAATCATGGTCGAGGTGTCTTGTGACAAAGACTAAAATCCATACGGTATATTTGTATTTGAAGTCAAAGCTGTACCTGAAATGGTGCACAATATTACTTTATAAAATCTGGGATTATTCCCACGGAAAGGCTTTTTTGATCACAAGTCAGAAGTTTGATACGCATGATACTAGGAATTAGTACTACCGTTATCTTTAATACACTGTTCCAACCAACCACTTGCAGGTATGTTAGCACATTCCATGCCAGTCACAAAATACCCAAAATATTAATTTTGATGAATTTTTTCAATGTTTTTGATGATCACAAGTCGCGGCTCACCCAGTGGCAGCGCCATCAGGGAATTTGCCCCCTAATGTTTTTCTTGTATCTTGCCCTTTGCCCCTTTGCCCCCCCCCCCCTCCCCCGGCCAGAAGAAAAATTATGGATCTTTTTGGCAAAGCAGCGATTTTGGCCCCAAAATCACCAAATTTGGGCAAAACATCAGTGATTTTTGTGAACCAAATGCACCAGTGTATCCAGACCTTGTTTTTTGAGGGGGACAAGATAGAGGCAGAATGGACCATCTAATAGCCGAAAAAATTAAGAAGCTGAGTTTGCATGTTTTGGTAAGGAAACACGCAATTCATGGTTGTTGCCTACTTATAATATGAGAACGATATTAGATATTGCGTCGTCGCGCAATGTTTACCGCGCGCAGCGGTATAAGGTTACGCATTCACAAAACAGCTAGTACGTGTTGGTTCATTTTTTGACAGCGGCGAATTTTTTGCAACTTTTTTAACTAATATATTGAATAAAAATATTTTCGGTGATAAAACAACCAAACTAAACAGAAATGAGAAGAAAAGATGGATTTTGTTGTGTTTGCCTATCTCATATCGTGTCATATTGTACTGGACAGTCCAATATTTTTATCGTTTTTTAATTTTTTATTTCTATCTTTTATTCTTTAATCAACAATGCTCTAATGTGGGTCTGTCAACCTCCTTTTCTCACTAATTACCATTGTATAGTGACTAGTGACCTTCAGGTTTACCGTAATTCTCAGAAACTGGCCTCACATGATCTTTTTTGAGAATGCCTGTAATATGTCCCATGTAAAATGCCGTGATGCAACACCAATTAGCTCAAAATGAAATTGTCCCTGCTGAAGTACTGAACAGGGACCAATGGCATACCCGGGAAGTGGGTGAGGTACCGGCCCTGCTTAGAACCCTGCCCTAGTGCAGCCCCCAAATGAACTGACTCTTTGTACAGTGTCTATTGGCAAGGACCCAAAATCATCACCTCAGAAAATGCCTCTGCACCCTTCTCCCCCAACGACATTAGGAAAGGGCTGGTTATGCGACGGACAGGGACTGAAAATGAGGTCGCACCTCTTGCCACCTAAATGTAGTCCCAAATTTTTACAGCAAGTATTTCTGTCTATAAATTTGGCAGGGACATGCACTGCAGATTTGCATAATACAAATATCACAATAACATTAAAGGGATAAGCAGGATTATGTGAGAAGAATAAAGAAAATATGGAAATGCATTTTCTTAGCTTATAAATCAAAGAAAAGTATGTAAAATTCCCCATTACTATTTTAATGTAAAACAAAACCCCAAATAGTGAAAAAATGGAGATTTGGGGAAATTTGTCTACCGTCTCCCGCAAAAAGACATACAGCGATGACGTATGAAAATCTACACCAAACATCTGGTTGAGTTACAACCAGTACCCAATAAACAAAGATCAATATAGCCTTTCATCAAGGCATTGCGTTTTATTCTTATTTTCCTACAGTCCCTTTACACTATGTAGTATAGTAGCGCCCTCACGGTGAGTCTCTTGCGCATCGCCTTTCCGCAAGATTTGGTGTGTTTGTTTTTCTTTATTTTTCGGGATAACTCTTTCGGAACCTTCCTGGGAACTAATTGGGCAATACATAGTACGAGACGCGCCGATGAATGCATTGCGGTCAAACAAATTTGATACCACCGTCTGGCGCATTGTTTTATTTTCCTGTCTTGCGGTTTTACTTTGATTGACACATTATGCTGCTAGAACTATACCTATTAATGCAAAGACGCCTCCCTCTGCTCGGCCGACAGGCTTCGCCTTCGACACGCGCCTCTGGCAATCATGGTCGAGGTGTCTTTGACAAGACTAAAATCAATAACGGTAATATTTGTATGTGAAGTCAAGCTTTCATGATGTGCACAATTTTACGCTTATAAATCTGGATATTCACACACGGAAGGCTTTTTTGATCACAAGTCAGAATTTTGATACGCATGTCTATTAGATAGTACTAACCTTATCTTTAATACACTGATTCCAAGCCAACCACTTGCAGGTTATGTTAGCACAACCATGACAGTAACAAAAAATACCCACTCATAATTTTGAATGATTTTTTTTTGCAATGGTTTTGATGACTCAGCAGTCGCTGCTAAACCCAGTGGCAGCGAGCGGGGAATTTTCCCCTACTTTTTTTCTTGCCGCCCCCACCCCCTCCCCCGCCAGAAATAAAACTTATGGATTTTTTTGGGCAAAAATCAGCGAATTTTGCCCCAAAATCACCAATTTGGGCAAAAATCAGTGTTTTTGCTGAACCACAATCACCAGTGTTCCAGACCCTTGGTTTTGAGGGGACAAGATCGAGGCAGAAGGACCTCTAATAGCCGAAATACGCTGATTTGCATGTTTTGGCATGAAGCACCCCAAGATAAGCCACTGAAAAAGGGGCACATTTTTTGCCCCATCCAATTTTAGCCCTAACATTTCTCAAGGTAATTTGAGAATATGGTAACTTTGGTACAACACCAAAATATTGACACTTCTGGTAAATGTGGGGTTCTGGGAACAGCTATTACAGCGATCAGTCCCTGATCATTCATTGCTGCAAACTGAACAAACTTACAGGATACATTAGATAACACAAGTGGGATTGGATGTGCAGCTGGCACCATGCTGACTGAATCCCAATCAACCTGGCTCAATCCAAGTATGATGTTTGTTCCGGGTGTTTCAGTAAGGTGACCAATCTGACACACACTTTATGAATTTGACATCCCTTCACAGAATAACACATTTTTTTTTCCATTGTTTTCGGGGGGGGGGAAATTGTATAAGTGTGTCAGATGGGCCACCTTCCTAGTCATTATAACTCAGTTTAAATTGACTGACTTTCTGATAAACAACATTTTTAATCCGTCTTTTGGGTAGTAAAGTGGAACAAGGGAAAGAGAAGGGGTCACTAAATGGCCACACCCACAGATTCGAGAGGTTTGGAAGAAAAGAGGGAAATAGTAAAGGTGGGTTTCTTACTTCATCGGCAGATGACTGCAGATGCTAGCCTTTCTAACATTCTTTTATTTCAACGCGTATGTTTCAGTGCATCCGGCCTCGCAAAGCATGTTTCGAAACACTAGCACGGCGGCCGACTCTGCCGATGAAATTAGAACCCACCATAAGTAGTGAGAAGGAAGAAAATTTGAAAGAAATCAAACCGGCTGGATTGCGTTCCCTCCCTTACCGGACCCCCCATAGCCCTGACACCTTGCAAACAGGGCCATCCCTGTGGTGTGACAAATTACATAATTTATCCACAAAATGAACAGTTCATTTGTAAATGTATTGACTTGCTGACAAAATCTGTATAAAGTGTGTGTATGTGTAAAAAATAACATTATACAGAATGTGGCATGTGCCTTTTGTTTCTTTCCTTTGAGTGTTCAATGTGGTTTAGTGTAGGCTGCTGAACTCTCATAAAGGAGGATTGTGCATTTTTTGATAAAAGCATGAAAGTTTCCACAATTGTATTACATACCCCAACTATTGTTTTCAATACATGGAGCCATTTTAGATGTACCCCTGGGACTGTAGAGGTTCATGACCTTTTTTTTTGATCGAAAAATGCTGATTTTCGCATCAAATGTGATAAAATTAAGGTCTTTAAATACAAAAATAGAATTTTTCTAAGCCATTCTGTAGACATGTGGACCTGCCATACAAGTTCCTGTATTTACAATTCAGACCATTGCATATATTGATCTTTAAGGGTAATACCTTCACCCCTATATACCTATTTTCTCATTATTACCATTGTCTAACGTGAGTTCGTTTTTGTAACACGACCACGACAGTGTCTGGGTTGCTGCAACCCTTTAAGTAAATCATATCAACATCCACTGAAGTTTATTTTGGAACCATCTTATACTATGAATCTCTCTATCCAATGATGCCACAAATCAGTCCCAACACCTTTGGATTAACCTCACATGACGTCAATGTGAGCATGCCTTAGAAATCCCAATTTACAACAAATTAATCAAAGCTGCTTGATTTTTCGTGTGAATATCTTTGCAACAGAGCTATTCGCCATAATTGTGGCTAAAGAGGAAAGATAAGAACTAACCTAAATATGATAAGACCAACCATGTATGTTTAAGTGTAGATTTAGTTTGAGCGTGCTCTTCAACAATAAGTTTGGGACTTTTTGATCTTTCCCATTGTGTTTTGTGACTTCAACTATCCCCACCTCGTCACTTTGATGGCTCCCCCTACCCTAAACCACAACCATTTCAAATTTTTTAGGCTGTAATTAGCTCCAAAGGATGCAATTAATAATTTTTCTAGAAGTTTTCTTTGCAGAAAATACAGTTTTAATGTTAGTCTGAGTAAGCTCATTCATTGACAAGGGTTAAATTAATTTGCTCTTAAATTCACTCCACATGATGCCTAAAGTACACGACAATTCCTTATTTTTTCACATTTTATAAAACAAATAAACTAAACCTCAAATTCCTTCCTTGGATTAAATCTTAATCCCAAAACAAATAAAATTGAGAAAACACTGATCAGGTGACCATAATACTAGTGCAAATATCTCCTAAATACACTACCCTCTCCAGAGCTCAAAATCTCATAGGTAACTGGCACACATAATAGTAACTAATGTTATTACTTGCGAAATGATGGGCTGTTTTAGGCGAATTAGATCGATTAAAAAAACGGTGCCTCTTTAAAAAACTAGGGTTTAGGTATCGGTGGTTGGTGACCACTGCATAATTGCCATTATAGCACACCTTAAAAATGAACTTACATAAATTCACATTGAGCCCGGACTTGTACTCAGATAGCTATTTTCTCACTGTTTCCGACATCCCCACAAGTCCGTGCATCTCAGAGCAGCCTAGCAACTTGCTTTATGCACACTTTCGATGTAGACATCAGCGAATTAGTTCATAACTAATTTTGAATGCTTTCTGCAAGCTTGGTCCATGTTGGTTGCCATACTGCTCTGTCCTTTTTCAACCCCAGTCGGAAGGATTTGAAAGTTTTAGGATCACGACAAGGACCTTGGTTCCAACAATTGCTTGGTAGCTGGCCCGTTTGATGTGCGGCTGCTTTTCCAGTGCCTGCCTATGAGGCAAAACAAAAAAAAGGCGGTAAGTTTTGCCATACTTCTGGATTTCTGTGTGCACAGCTGCTTTCTGGTTTTATTCACGTCCAAGCAACTCATGCGATCATAAAGCAGTATTACAAATCGCGTCCTGTAAATCAGGACATTGTTGCACGACTAAAGGTTCGCTGCATGAGCAAATACCAGGTCTTCAAATTTCATTGGTAGTTTTCCGGAAAGCTTTCCGCTGTTCCAAGGCCATTTACTTACCCCTCCCACCAAATGCAGAAACCGTATCACAACCGGTGAATGCGTGAAAGACTGTGAGGGTAATAACATCCTCGGATCCATCCCTGCTGTGATTTTATGGACAGCTATCGGAAATGTGATCCAGTGCCATGGTTTGACAAGAGACATACAGTCATACAAAGCGATTGTCAGTCACTTTCATCCTTCAACTTGCATCTTTTGTTTCGAAGGTTCTTCTTCTTTCTGCGTATGAGTCAGCTGCTACATATTTTGAAGTTGGTGGAGCAGCTCACTGTTGACTGGTTGGGGTTTGAGTGCTCTATATCCACCGGCGGATGAAAGGTGGGGCACTCATTGAGAATGTGATCTCCAGTCTGTGATGGAGATCCCCAATTGGCAGGCTGGAAATGGTCGAAGCCCCCCATCGGTTCATATTCTGTTGAAACGACCGACACCTGTTCGAAACCTGTTCAAGGTGACCCCATTCCTTATGTGGATGATTGCTACCAGGTGGAAGTTCTGCCATAGGTGTGCTAGTGAATTGGTCTGGTCTTGGAGTATCCAGCAAGGCATTTGTTCCATGTCGTAAGATGTTGAATGGAGGAGCTGGAGAGCTTTATCAGCGTGTCGACAGAAATGTCGGCGAGAGCACAGTCTGTCTACCAAGTTGGTGTGATTCTTTAACATGTTATATGCCACAGATCTTGTTGCCCAAACAAGCCTTGTTCACCAGTTTATATGTGTGTGATGTTCTTTGGAGCATTGTAAGTGCAGATTGCAATACAGCCAGTAATGGTTCTCATGTTCTCGTTGAGTCTTCGTCCAACTTCTTTGTGTGGAGAGCTATTGGCACCATGCCGGGTGGCATACCCATCAGTGCTGTAGACGCAGAGCCAGGGCACTGATGTGTAGGGTGGATGTGCTTGCAACCCAGGCCGATCCATCAAGGCTGCACAGGAGGTTATTCCTTCGAAGATACCTTTGCACATCCGACTCGAGATGCTGCCGAAGTAACGCTGCCGATCAAGCTCACTCCCAGATAGGTTTGTGGAGCATTGTGTGCAGAGGCCGCTCCTTGAGGTTGATTTCTACTTTCTCTGAGTGAAGGAGAGAATGATCGGCTGCAATTAAGCCATATTGTCTAGATTTGTTTGAAGTATCGCCGATATAAATTTGAACAGCATGGGAGCCAGAACTGAACCATTGTGGGACTCCGTTCCTCAGACGACGCAGTCCACTGCTCTGCCCATCACTTGTCTTGAGGGGAAAGCTACAGTTTGCAAGGAAAGACGCAAGTTTACGATGTGACGATCCAGGATGGTCCCGAGAAGCTGAGCGCCGGG
Organism: Ophioderma brevispina; assembly: GCA_023653785.1. Taxonomy (NCBI): domain Eukaryota; kingdom Metazoa; phylum Echinodermata; class Ophiuroidea; order Amphilepidida; family Ophiodermatidae; genus Ophioderma; species Ophioderma brevispina. The sequence goes on along the minus strand of JAMKCH010020692.1, from coordinate 6,139 downwards.
TCCTGGTGCCACCCGTTGTCATATGCTGCAGTAAGATCCACCAAGATGACGCCTACCTTACGACGATTTTTCAAAGCTCCTCCTCAATATCATTTGTGAGTTTTACAATCTGATGGACCGTGTCTCCTGTCACGACGAAATCCTGCTTGTTCATCTGGCAACTGGGATTCGACGACGGCACCAGCCGAGCCATGCGTTCAGCCTCTCAGAGTTGAAGGGAACGCACAAAGTGATTTGGTGCGGTATAGTTTCTTGTGGTTTGTCATCAGGCTTATTCGGTTTGGAGTGAGATATATCCTGAAAGGTACGGGGCAACACGTTAGCTTTCCTCTGGCGAACTCTTCCATGTAGGCAACAACCTGCAAATGCAATTTCCTGCAGATGGACATCTTTATATTGTCTCGACCATCACTTTATGCAGCTCTTGTTTAATTTAGAGCTTTAACGGAGACACTGCTAATGGTACTTAGGCTTCCAAGCAACCATGTCTCCAGTTGCAAGTTTGGCCAGTAAAGCACCGTCTTGAAGTTCTCTTGCACATTTTCCGGACCCTTCAAAACAATTTCAGAAAGGAAGCTTGGCGGAGTATGCTTATAGCGCCTGCTTCGGCTGGTGTATAAACTGGTACGGAGTGTTTGCATGGCGAGGACAGGTAAGCATCCATCTACGGGGAAGAGCTGTTCCTAATTAGCTATCTTTTCCTCATCACTATCTGTTCCTAATCAGCTATCACTAAGATGTACTTTCTGGGACTTACCTAAAACTTAAGATGCTTGATTCGCCTACAAAATACAAGCATAAAATATGATTTTAGAATATTTAATGAATTAAAAGCTGATAATCTAGAGATCCATTGACCTCTTATAGAACCTATACAATAAATGGTTATGTTGTAGACACTCGCATTGCACTATAATTATTTACCTACTCTAACATGGTATAATCCAGGTGGTCTTTTGTGCTTTGGTACTTGCACTAGAAGGCAGGCAGGTGAACATATCATTATTCTGGATGCGACCAAATTGGCCCCACAGTAATATGGCATAGGTCTATAAACTACACTTAAATAGGCCAAAGGGAAACATGTATTTGTTAAGTCTCACATGTCATTTAATGGGATTTTGTGGCCATTGTTTGAAAAGCGCCCTCTTTCAACACTTCATGTTTGTCATATGGCCTTCATCAATGCTATGCCATCATCAAATTATATTCAAAAAATTGATTTTTAGTTGTTTGCCTCTTGTAAGCCATATCCATGTCCTTTACATAGGATTTGCGGCCATTTTGAAAAGCGCCCTCCACTTCGAGTTGTTTTTTGTTCAATTGTTTATGCTATTTATTACTTGTGCTATCAAAAAAAACATTTCAATAACATTTATTGCATCTTCTTAAGTTCTTCATTTTAACCCTAAACGCGTCATATGATGAGATTTAGCGGCCATTTTGGAAAGCGCACTCTAACAGACATTAGGGATCAAATCTAAAATGGCTCCATTTATAGAAATAATCCATATAGTATGTAGAAACACTGCTGAAAATTCAATGTTTTTATCACAAAGTGCCACAATAACTTCAGTTGCAGCGTACTATTTGTAGATTTCCTTATCTTCACTTTCTGATGAAATCTTGCAGATGCAAGATGAAATGTCAAGTCACAATTTTGATTTGAAATATTTAGTACTCTAGGTTGTTAAACATGAGTAGAAAATTAATCTTTTCCAAGAGACATCCAAAGTGGAAGTCACAATTGTGTTGAGAGACTGGTTTAAATTCAAATCATCATGATTTTATATGGTTTTAAATGTGCATTATGATCTTGGTGGGCACTTTTTCAAGGGGCGGGTGGGAAACTTGACATTGCTAAAATTTTTAAGTGATCACAAAGAAAGATTGAATCGCATTCAGGTACATAACGGGAGAGAGAGAGGGGAGTTTAATTGAGCCATCAGGTAAGATGATCCACCTCCTCTAGAAAGAAAACAGAACTTATTTCACTTTTGCACTCTTACTATTGTACATTGCATAACACAGGTTTCTCAATGGCATATGGAATCACGTGCACATTTGATAAAAAGGTTTTTTCTTTAAAAGTTCTTTTTGCACTATTTTCAACTGTTGTAAAAATGATTTGTCAATTACCCTACAACGGAAATTTAATGGCACCCTTTGTGTATGCGGGTTGCCGGTATGTGAACTAATATTGAAAACTACTTGTTTAACTGTACCTGTTTTAGTTGGAGGGAGCTTTGCTTCTTGACTGAAATGGTCCCCGATGGGGTAAGTTGAACAACTGGGCATAGAAAAAACAGTGCACAATTTTCTCAAAGAAACAAAGTCAAGTATAATCATATCTAAATTTTTATTTTCAATTTAGCTAAACTTTTCCCATAACAACATTTTTTTTTCAATAACTTGACACAAAAAAATTAGAAAAAAGGCAAAATTGGATTCCAATGCTATGCCATACAATTGTGTTAACATTTCTAGGGATGGCTGAACCTTTGTGGTAAGTTGAGCCAATTTACAAAATATTTTTTGACACTCACTGAGGATATGCAACTCTTGGTCAAAATTTTATGTCTTATCAATAAACATCACCTGTTTTTTCACCTCTAACACTGCATTTGGCTCATACAATCCTGAGAACAATGAAACAAAATATAATAATAATATTTAATGCTGTATAATTTGAAACAAATCCACCGAAGTGCTCAGGCCTGCTATTGAGCGCCTTAGGCTGCTATAACACAGCGAGTATAATCCAGAAGGACAAGGAAGGCTTCATGGAAAGAAGTCCGATTTTTAGATGCATGAGGACCCAAACATGCAGGACAGTATGGATCGACGACCAAATTCACGTCCGACACAGGCTTGGCAGGAATCAAACCAGGCCGCATGGTGAAAGGCGATCGAGTGCATGAGCCACTACACCAACTCGCCCCCACTACCCTTCAGGACTCAAAAAAGTGGCACCAATTATCCCCCCTCCAGTTACAAATGCATGCATGCAATACGATTTGGGCAAGTTGTTGGGGGTGAGGTCATAGATCACAAAATGTCCCATTTAAGGTGGGTGAAGTAAGGAACTTAGTCAAATGACAGTTTTTATGTTTTTTCATTGTTTAACGGCATAACATGTTTTCTTTCTATATATTTAACAGAATCTAATATATTTATTGTTTCCGTCCTATTTTGTTCATTTTACTTTTACTATGTTACACATTTGACAAGAGCAATCACATGGGCTGAACTGAAAAATGGCGGGTAATTTCGCGTATTACGCAATACGCATCTGGGTATTTGGCGCGCGCGATGTAATGAGGAATCAGAAACGCTGATGCATCGATTCGATAGACGCCCACCCATGGTAACTTGTATGCAATTGTAAAATCGTTGCCCACGTGAGTTGCCTTTGCAAACAGAATGGGATTTAACATTTCACGATGTGAGCCTCATCAAATGCTTGAATTTGATCATAAAGTATCCAGATGAAGCAATTTGGACATGGTGCAGAAGCAGTGTGAAGGAATAGAATAAGAGATGAAACGCTTGTGGTTGGAAATTAAGGCTATATTTTGTAGCGAAATGGGACAATATTTGGACAAAAATGGCGATTTCTCTGTGTTTTTTCTTCACTTTCGGCGATAATTGTGATTTTCGGTTCCCAGGTACTCGAAAATTCATATCAGTGAACAGGTAAGAAATGAAAAGCATCGTATAGAGCATATCAAAATCTAGGGTCGGTCTTTTAGTTTTATTTTTGGTTTGTTAAACATCGTGATTATTGTCCACCTTTGAACAATCTGGGCGTTGTTCCAAATTGAGACACGTGGTTTTGGCTTTTGGAAATTAATTGATAATAGTGCAGAATTTGAAAAAAAGGGAAATACCGAACCCTAGAATATGACTCTGGAATATAAAAACGAACAAGGCAGATTTTTTAACAAGGGAGACGAGGCGGGGGAGAGGGACAAAATCACTCTCCCCCTTCTTCTTACTTTCTCTCCTTACTAATTACCCATGTCCTTTTTGTAAAAAAATGAGTGGAAAATCTCCAATTTTTATTGATTTTCAAAAAAATAACGTATTTTGGGGGAAAAATATTGTTTTCAGATTTGGATACTTGAGTCATTTACTCAAAATATGTACACTTTTATATATGTTGGAACAACAATTTTAAGAAGAGACGGCAAAAAAACAGTTCCTTTGAATTCTGATTCACAGCCACCTTAAATGTTCAAGGATCATTACAAACATAAGTAACACAAGCTCATGCTATTAAAGTTAATTTACAAACCCAGGATGTAATTTGGTGGAACAAGAACATCGGACTAAAAACGAAGAATTCTTCTTCTACCCTCTGTGAAATGAAAAGGGATTCAAACTTTGTCATATCTGATCGAGTTTTCAATTTATTAAGGGTTTTGAGGGATCTGGTCAGTGGAATATGATATTTCTATCAGAGACAGCCTACAGGAGAAAGTATGGTTTTCTGATCAAGTGGCATTTCTCTGGATGGTGTCACAAAACCCAAATAACATTCAAGTGAACGTTTCAGAATATTTCGGGCTTCACTTCTTGAAGTTGATAAAGTTCTAGATATCGCGTTCACTTCTGAAAGATTTGGCCCCCGTTGAGTTGCAAATAAATGGATTGATTATCTTGAAGTTCTTGAAGACCATTATTGGACTCACGTCACAGGATGCCATTTTAATGACTATTCGAACCAAGTTGCGGTCCTTTTATTTTAAATTTTCACAGAGCTATTTGTACTAATCAATTTTAACAGGATTGGCGAGCCGTGCCCCAAATTGTACTTCTGCAATGACTTCATGAAACTATTTACATTTCTTTGGTGATTGAAGAAAGGTTGCTCATTGTGGGATGAAATCCTGTTTTTTGATTCAATATGCGACTAATCTTCTTTAATCCTTTTCTAAATTTGATAAAATGTTTGGCATTAGGGATATTTCAGAGCTGATATGTGTATCAATTGTCTTTTCCCTGTCTAAGTTTTATTTTAATAGATGCAAATTTCAGAAAACTTCTCCAAAATGTTAACGCTTTTTTCGCTCTGGTGCGAAAAAAAAAAGTACTGAACATAAAATTGCCATGAAACATAATAACAAACTTAAGCGGCATTTCAAAAAATGGACTCTTTAACTTGATTTCATAATATAAGTTAAATTAATTTCTATTTGGTTTGGCCACGGCCGCTGTTCATCTGCTTATTTAGAGAGAGAGCAGAGGGAGGGAGAGGATGTTTTGTGAGCATTTTGTGTGTTGGTGTGCGGTGAGGGATGGTATGTTTGAGTGGGAGGTGTTGTGGCTATGTTTTTGTCTGGTCCTTTATTTTTGTGTCTATTTGTGTGTGTTTGAAAAATCCTGTGCAAAACCTTCCCCAGACCCATCTTCAATCACTTCTTTTCCTTGCTGCCCAATCTCGACAGCTATATGTCGCCAGGCGTTGTGTGTCAACTTTCACTTTTCTGGCGCACGTTCTGTCGTTCCCCCATTTCTCTGGTCCTAGTGCTCCCTTCCTTCCAGATTCCATGTTTGACACATGATGCTTGGCTGTTGCTTCTGTTGAGATTTGGGACTAACTTAATCTAAGTTCATTCATGACATTTGATATCTAGTTGTATTAGTCTAAGCTTTTTAGTAGAAGGGTTTGGTGGACCATATCGGTTTGTTTGCCTCCAACCCACAAACTAAGTACAGGTAATAAAAAAAAACAATCCTTTAAAAAAAAAGTAATTTACAACCTACTTGAAGTTGCCATACTGTAACAATCGTGTAGCAGAAATAACAAGCGTTTTACCCAACGCATTGGCAGGCCTTGTGATTCAAGAAAAAATGTTCAGACGTTATGGTTTGATATTGCGGTTTATTAACTCAAGCTATGATTTGATGTTTTGATTTCAATCAGCGAAGCTTGAAAAAGTACAACCCACTATAAAAGGGTATCGTCCAAACTTTGGCTGCCTTGGACTTCTGGTGAAAAAATGTAGAAACTGTAAAGGAACACGCGCAAGCTTCCAGTCAGCTTGCGGCGCACACGGCGCGCACCACTTGCTTTCATCAAATGTTTGTACAGGGGTTCTCGTTCAATGAGTATCATGAACAACAATTCAATATT